>JAMKCH010027641.1:0-193865 GCA_023653785.1 Ophioderma brevispina
AATTTAAAAATTTGACCCTTTTCCCTATACAAAACTATTGTTTGTGGCCCCTCTCTCCTTACGGCAAACCATTTGCGGCACTTAAGAATCACGTTTCGGGGTCCCCGTCATTCGTCTACATATTTAATCACTCAAAGTTTTGTACTTGAGATTTTTACAAAGTGTGTGCTAGCTCCGCGGGTTCGAGATTTACGATGTGCTTTAAAAAAACTGGTGCCAGTTGAAATGTGAAAACAATCCGCCCACTAGTGGTCGATCAAGTAACCCCCTTAATTAAGAAGCGATTTTTCTGAACGGAACAATGGGACCAACTTATGTGCTCTTCACAATTCCCCTTTGTAGAACGTACTTACAGTTTCCTTCCTAAACTGTCCCCCGCGACAGTAGTAAAGCCAAAGTCGCAATTCTATGAATAGTAACTAAGTCGAAATTGTATGGTAAACATTCCGAAATGCATTAAATATTACCCAAGGTATCCCAAGGTACCCGAGACACTCGGGGCTCATTCTCACGTTGAATCAATGTGGTCCTGCATGCTTTCGTACCATCCGGATTTTGCTGTCAAAATTGCATTTGAATGTTTTCCATATCAATCGTATTTGTTGTTACATCCAGGCCCGTTGCACAGTGGAAGTGGGCCGCTTAACCCAGTGCGCCGCCATTGAAATACATTTTTTTTTTTCAAAACAGAATTTGACAATTAGAGTACACTTATTCTAAAATCTTTAAGTCTTAACGTAAGACTCGATTAATAAAATTTTTACTGCTAAAATTCACTGCGTCTCGGTCCAGAAGGATTTACAACTTCTGAGCTCGACCGCTAAATAGCTGTGATGTTCATTGTCTTAGCACAGCAAGTTGATTGGTGACCGTTTCATCGTGATGTCCCTGCTGTGTAGTCTACACCCTCCACAGTCCAGTGGCCAATGGAGCGTCTTTTTATAGATAACCCTCGGGAGATTAACACATGGCCTGCTGCTTTTGCTATAGAAATCCTGGATAGAGCCGATGAAAATTGCCCCGAGTTTTTCCTTCAACCGTGAGTAAAGTCGCATTATAATTAAAGACCCCAAAGTGCCTAGTTTGGGGTCAGAGCCCAAAAATACCATTTTGTGGCGGGACGGAAATTTTATAGACTTTTTCAGTTGCATCTCCCTAATTGTTGTTTGTTGTAATGGATCCTAATAGTGTCCTGTGAAACAGTAAGTACATACACTACATATACAAACAACAAAAAGAAGCAAAGATGTAGAATGGTTTCCATGGCAACACAAGTTTCATTATGTGGGGGGGACGAACGATGCTTACACATAATTGTTAACTGACACCAAACATTTGTATAATTTTTATCAAAGTACAAGGATTTGAAATCAAATTTTAACACGATATATAAGTCCACTATCCATTTCCTACTATTAACATGCAAAGAATGAAAATAGAGACTCCCCACATTTCACATGCCTGTGTTTTAAAAAAAATTGATCGATGTGGTTGGGACGAAGTGGTGGGACGGAATTTGGTCCCCATACTATTGGTTTCTTGTATAGTGTCAAAACTTGACAAAATGTCTTGTTGAAACTTTTAAGTGAAAGATTACTACATTAACGGTTCATTATTTTACCCAGTACAAGGTATTATTACATTTTTAAAAATCTGTTACCATGGTTACCAAATATAATTGAATTTTGAGAAATTTTCTTTAATTTTGACAGGGACTATAAATTACAAATGGTTGAATTTGGAAAATATTTTTATATGTGTCATCTAATAATCCTACTCTACTATTTTATGGGTTATTATAACAGTATTATAGTTTACACAAGCATTATAACCAAACCAATAAGTCCTATCAAACCACGTGAGCAGTTGTTTTCTAGACTGATAATATGACCCTTTTGAGTGCTACTCCCAATATTACAATTGTTTTAAGTCCTACAGCAATTAATTATCTTATCAAGGCCTAAATACAAGCACTGATTTTATCAATTTCCTTACCACTGTGAAATGCAGTTTCAAATCACCAATCGAATTTGTTTTTCCAGGCATTATTCCTTTAACCCTTTTCACCGAATGGGGCGGGGGGGGTGGGTTTTACCACCCCCTTCAGGTTTCCCCCTGCTGTGCTAAAACCCACAAACCCCCTTTTTTGGTGCAAATTATTTAATATATAATTGTCAATTGACATGTTCCGCTCCTTTAATCCAAAAACAAATATCCAACAGGGTACAGGTAAATACAGGGTGTCCCAAAGTGATGGCACCACAACAACCCCCCCCCCCTTCGTGAGAGAAGTACTCAGCATGCCTAGCAGAACACAGGAACATCACAACACTGATTTATTTAGGTACCAGTGGATAGCTACATGTCCTCCTCTTTCCTTTGATACCATCAAAAGGTACAACATGATAGCATTACGTCACAATGACGTCATAAAAGTCGCAATGTCACAAAATGTCAATTTCCTAACACACATATCTCGGGAAAATTCAATTTTTCGCCAAAAAGGTTAGAAATATCCGATTTCTTCCGGTTTTTAACTCTATTTGATGGTAATGATTAGTTATATATTATGAGAGCATTTTATGCTATAATTTTTAAGTGTTTGAGTCCTGCGTAAAACAATCCTTATAAACTTCAAAATTCAGGCCCTCCATGTGTTATTCAGTCCCACCACAATTGCTCCTGCCTTCCAGTCCCACCACAAATTCAGGACTCAAAACAATAAAAACCATCACAACATCATATAATGTATGAAAACCATGATTTCTTTCCCTTTGTTTATTAATCTTAGTTGCCCTAATATTGATGGTCTGCCATGTTTGCTGAAATTATATTTTTTGTTTGTTCGTGAACTTTAAACAAACCTCACAAAAATGTGTTGAGCTGAATTTATTTTAATATTTTTCGTATTTTTTAATTTCTAGAAACACACGCACATATTTTTGTATCAAAATTATCTTACTAAGAGTGTCCTCTTAAATATCAAAACAATTTTTTTGTTAACCGTCTATTATTATTTAAAGTATATCACTTTTTTTCAATTCCGTCCCACCACATCCAGAGGGCGCCATTTCATCTTCTTGTTTATATCTCGTAAACGACGCTATTTTTTGACCGAAACTGTTTTGATCCATGAACTTCAATTATTACTCTACTCAAACTATGCGACAATATTCTCTCATACAAGCAATTTGAATTTCACGCCTTTGATGATGACTATTTTTGGCTCTGCCCTTAACATTAATCCCTGTAATAACTGCTACTGCTCATGGGCATAATGTGTGGACCAAACTTCTGCATGCCTATTGCTTTCTAGAAATGTACATAAGCGTTTTCGCCGGGATCCCATATTGCCGCAACCAATGTAGATCCTTAACAGATAGAATCTGGGATTAGTAATATAAACCTCAACCACAGACGATAGCTAATTTTGGATTGCGCTGTGACCGTGTTGGACACACAAAAATACTACCTGATTTTACCTGGTTGAGGACGTGTTTCCCTTCTTCAATCAGTAGCATCGTCTTACCAAATCACGTAACTTTCAAAACGTCACGAAGATTTCAAAACATTGAAAGCGAATTTAAAAAATAGAAAAGTAAAAGGATCGGTCACTCAAGACATACTCCGACTTTGTTGATAAACACGCTTGACACAACTTGCCCAGAGTTCTTAACCTTCCGGCTATTTGGAAATCATTACGCTTGCTAAAATTCAACAAATTGCGGTGAAAATTGGACAGTGCATCAAATCATCATTAAAGTCACGGGAAATTTTGTAAATGGTTAATACGCCATTCATATTTTATTAATTTTCAAATTAAAATTGCTGATTTTTCCAGAAATTTGGCCATGATAAGAAGAAGAAGCTGTTAAGTAGCCATGGAGTACCCCCCGCATGGGTACCACATCGCCGGCGCAAAGTGGGGGTATTCATCCACTTAGGTACACATGCAGTAGCCTAACCCTAGTCACCCCATGCGGAGTACCTGCAGGGACTCCCATGCAAAGAGGTTGAGCTCTGTGTGATTTTATTTTAGTAATTTCATCATTATCCCTAACCCGGACCGGGTCCTTTTGCCGACCGACGGCCCAAATGCAACGAAGGCCAATCTATTTTTATTTTTAAAAACAGGCCCAGATGCAACAAGAGCCCAACCAAAGTTTGCGTTTCATTGCATCTCGGCCGTTTTCCCCGGCACAGGAATAAAGTATCGTAAAGTCAATAACGGCCCAGAGCAACGAAAAACATCGCGTCATTTTCCGCCTAGGAAGACGGCCTCAGATGCAACTAAAAACAGCGGCGTCATTTTCCCGGAAGACGGCCCAAAGATGCAACGAAAAACATCGCGCCATTTTCCGGACAGACGTCCAAGATGCAACGAAGAACATAGCGTGCGAATGCAATAAAAACAGGGATAATAAATAAATAATTAAATAAATAAATAAAACAAGGATCACTAACCAAGTCTTCCGCCAATATGTGGTTCGTGGATGGGTTGTAAGTAGGGATGGGTGTGTGTGTGGAGTATTTGTGGTGGTTGGTAATGGATGAAGCAGTTCTGGTGTGCAGTTTGGTGATTTTTGCTCTTTTTTTAGAACGAGGGTTTTTAAAGATTTTTTTTTCAAAATAGGCTTGAAGTTTACATAAAGTCATTAGAGATCAATAGAAATATATAAACCCCAATGGTCTTTTGCCAGTAGTTCTTATGGAAAAGTTTGATGATTCTAAGACTCATTTGCAGAAGAATATGTTAAATGGTCACATAGGGGTCAGAAAGTTATCTGGCATACCCTCCCAAAAAGTCCTGAACCAGTGGGTGTTTAAAGTTAGGTTGTCACAGGATTTTATTTGTTAGAATGTTTTTGTTTGACCAAAATGGGGGTCAAAGGTCATGCCAGAGTTATTAGGAGGTCAATGACTTATAGGCATGGGCCTGGGGCCAGGTGTTCTTTAGCCAAGTTTGTAGCTATACACTTATTGGAGGAAAGAAATGTCAAATCAAAAAGGGTTCAAAGGTCCGGTAGGGGCATGAGGTAATCTGTGTATACTCCATGAATCCCGTCCCAGTTCTTTTTAGGTTTTGTGGTCACAGCATCATTGCGAAGTATAACATATAGTTTTTATATTTGTTTGAAAGTATGTGAGTTAAAAAGTTCCATGAGTTCACAAATGAGGTCACCACGGTCAATGAGGTCACCAAGAGCTCATCATGAGGTCACCATAAGTCACATGATGTCACCATTGTCACATGAGGTACCAAGGTCACATTAGGTCACCCAGGTCCCCCGAGGTCACATAAGGTCACACCGGTCACATGAGGTCACCACGATCACATGAGGTCACAATGAGGTCACTAGTGTCACATGAGGTCTTAAGTCACGAGTCACCCAAAGTCCACATGGCCCCAGTCCATGAGTCACCCGGTCACATGTCACCCAGGTCACAGTCCATGGTCACATGAGGTCAGCAAGTTCCCAAGATGCATGAGATTCACCCCAACCACCCACACACCCCAACCCCCCCATCATCCCCACCCATCCCATATACACCCTTTCCTCCCCCTCCCAATACAAACACACCCCTGATACACCCTTCCCCGATAACACACCCTTCCCCCTCCCCACACAGCCCCTCCACGTCACCCCCTCCCGATGCAACCAAACCCTTCTCCCCCTACCAATCAATTCCCACTCCCACACCCTGACCCCTGGCCCCTCCCGCAACACCCCACCCACGCCAACCCCCCGCCCACTCCCCAACACCCACCCCCTCCCCAACACGCCACTTCTTTCCTCCCAAACATCCCACCCCCCTCCCCCAGCCTCCCCCCGTTGTACCTCCCCAACAATCCCACCCCCCCCAATTCCCAACCCGCCGCCCAGCTCAAACATCCCACTTCCCTCCCAACCTCCCCCCCCACCCCCTCCCAACACCCTTCAACACTCCACCCCCTCCGCCACACACCCCCACCACCCTGTCCCCACCCCACACCACCCCGCCGTTCTCCCAACCCCCCCCCCCCTACGCAGTTGTCCCGAACCCCCCCTCCCCCACCCCCTTCCCACGCGTCCCGCTGCCCCCCCACCCACCCCGTCGCCCCCCCCCCCCGGGCCTCTCCCCCCCCCCCCACGCCCCCCAGATGGCCTGCCCATTGTTCCCCGACCCCCGCACCCCCTCCCCAACAACACCCCCACACCGGCCCCCGGTTAACATTTGAACCACAGATACACTCACCGATACACAGAAAATCAGAAAGACTAACGCAAAATGATCCCCCCCCCCCCCGCAACACGACCGAATGGAACATGGCCTTGGTGATTGACGATTATCCAATCATATGCCTCTATTCTGCGGCGGGGTCGGCCAAGCTCTTATTTGTGATTACCCGTGACCCCCTTCGTGTGAGAAATGGCCGATGGTATTTTTTATGTATGTTTATGTTATCGTCCTGGGTTTTTGGCCCGGTTTGCAATCATTTTTAACTACTTCTAAAATTTAACAATTTTACGTAGAAATCATTGTGAAATTACTATCATAACATGGTAAACTAGTCCCTCAACGTCTAAAAGGTACAATAATTACAGATTTCTAGGCTCAGTTTTTGAAACGTTTTTTGTGCAAATTTTGCCCTTTTCAAATTCTTCCGAAGTTGAAATCTTTTTCGATTTTCTTTTCATAAAATTGAACCCTCATAGACCAAGATAATATTTATATTTAGTGTAAAAATGAATGAAATAATTCAGCAGTAGTGATTTTTAATTGACGAAAAACGGCGATATTTCACCACCTCCTTTCGATGTTTACCACGCCGTACAATGTCTGTCTACGGGGTGTGCGCATCCTCGCCGTGTGCGTGACCTGCTGGCCGACTGGGCCGAGCTCACCGGCAGGGCCTTGCCTATCAAGTACCGCTACACCGTGGCAATGACCGGTGAGTGCACACACTACAAATGCTATATTCAACTTCTTAAATGAAGCTTCATTATGCAGCAAAAACCGATATCCTACCCTGACAAATCCGTACTTCAAAATCTCAACCAAACCCATAGGGTAGGCCTACCTAAACAATAATGGGTCCGCAACAAAAAAAAAAACAAAAAAAAAAAAAATAATCCGTAATGTAATCGTTATTTTGTTGACATCCCAAATTCAACCAGGTAACAAGATTCAACAGTATCTTGCGGTATATACATCACACACAAGCCCTCCCCTTAATCATTTTCACATTCGTTCATCACACCCTGTTTGGAGCTTCCAGCGTTACGAATTTATTGCCAAAAAGCCGTCGACGCAAAGGTAACATAACAACGGCCCCATATGCAAACCCAGCTCTGCTATGTCCGATGACGTATGAGATGGCATAGCATTATAGCAGATGGTATTGATTGGCAAGAAACAAACAAGTTTGGTGCAATCAACACCCATGGGCTAAGCAATCCAAAGTTTTCAAACAGTTGGTTGTGCTCCCGGGCCAGTTCTCTTCTCCTCCTTCTCCGTGGAACTAAACAGCCCAATTTATCCGAACTTCGAGAGCTCGCCCGTACATTGTAATTAGCCGAATAGTCGTATAAATGCGAACAAAGTAATTTTGGCAACATGGGAAAACAATTTCGGCCGGAACGACCTCCAAGCGGTCAGCCACTAAATTAATAGGCTTCCATCCTCTTTGAGGCAGGAAACCGACGACTAAAAAGGAGCTAATAAATAAATAAATAATGGATGCGTTCTGCCCACTCTGATCTGCATGAAATTTGTAGGCTTCTAGTCGCCAGTCGTGAGTGGGCTATTACGCTTACATCATAGTCGTGCGTTTCGCTATTATGCTACGTCATGCTTCCGTTTAAGTATGAATGCGTTTATGCATAATTAAAAAAAAAATAGATTATCGAAAATGGTGGCGCTATCACCATCGAATCGAAATTGTCTATGGGCAATTTGTACACAGTGTCAACCCGCCTGATGAAAAAGCATTGCGCCTTCTGCGGGAAAACCGTCCCGAAATATGCAGTTGATGAAAAGCATCGCGTCAGTTTCGGGGGGTATGACGTCCCAGGTGCAAAGGGAAAATCATAGCGTCATTTTCCGGGGAGACGGCCCAAATGCAACGAGGAACATCGCATAATTTTCCGTAAAGACGGCCCAAAAGGCCAACGAGGAAACATCGCGTCATTTTCCGGTAGACGCCCAGAGGCAATGAGGGCAAATGAGAGTCATTGCGCGACCCCCCAAAAAATAGTGTGACGGCTTAGATGAACGGAAACATTTTCCGACCGGTACACGTTTTCGTGGATCTCATTGACATCTCGGCCCGCGTTATTAGGGTGATTTAAATTTTTGTCACATATGTTACCATGATTTACACCAAATTGTCATATATAGGGGTTTTTGGTGAGGCGCAAACTAACATGTAGGATGTTTTACCTAGCTTGAAAAATGATCAGAAAGTCGTAAATACAATGGAATGTTTGGAGCTCTATGGTTCCAAAGTGCTGCCTACTAGGCAGCCGGTAAGGGGAGTACATGGAAGTTACTCCCAAGGATAGCTTGCAATGGTCCGCCAATACTGGTGGCTTATATGGGTACCTGTCAGTCACTAGCAGGCAACTGCAGAGTAAACTATAGAATGGGTATTGCTAAATAAACATAGGATGCTACCACCAGTGTTGGTACTTCGCAGTACTTAGTTTTAGGTACTGCATCATAGTGCATCAATGGTGGTACCATTGGAAGTAAGCCAAGAGAGAGTACACAGGGAGTAGCTAAAATCTGGGTTACACCGTGAGTTAGTTCTGCTGAGCATAACCTTTTTGTCTTTCATTCAAACTTTAAACATTTGGACATTATCGTAATCAGCTAACGTAAAGGTTAAGCTGATATACGATATGTTCCAAATGTTAAAAGATGAATAAAAGACAAAAGGTAAGCCAGCAGAACTACACCGTGAGTAGGATCTGCTGTGTACAAATGATTGTTAATAATAGATAAGAAAGAATTAATTTTTTATTCTGCGTAGAGTTTGATTAGCAGTCATTTGGTTAAAGCCATTGATTTACACGAGGCTTCATGGTGTGCCAAGTCATCCTCCCCGGTACACCTTGGAAATATCCTGGTCAAACCTGTGCGAAGTGCTATCCGTATGTTGGTAACGTAACGGAACATGATGAATGTCGGGATATGTGCAATCACGAAAACTGTATTATTCTCCCTTTTAAAAAGGAGTTTGACAGGACCTTTACGTCACTTTAATTATTTAAACTGTGAATTTATATAGACATTGCCCATGTGCACAAAACGATGTTGGTAAACTTGCGTGAAAATTTTGGCGTTATGGGAGATTTTGAGTCCAAGTTGGTTATTTGTAAATTAGTTCTTCTTGAACCTGTTAACCAGCCTTTTGGGCATAAGAACAATTAAATACCTAAATTTGAAAAGGGTTTTTTTAGAGCACGATAAATGGTGTACATAAGGAAGAGTAAACAACGGTCACAGTGCAACATCCAATTAGCTAGCGTCTGGTGGTTGGAGATTATATTACCACCACAGGATTCGATCTGTGTGAGATGTAGACTATTAGGGTTGCAGTACGCGAAACTAATCCCAGCATTCAACGCAGATGACACAATTTGATTCGGCTCTCCAAAAATGGGGCCGATTGCCACTGGAATCCCCAACTCGAAATACTTGTGCAGTTCGCATGCGCAGGGGTGTATATTGCGGTCCCCTATAAGTTGAGGGAGCAACAGCACATGTAGTCCCTATAACTAGACATTCGAATCATTTATCAATAGCATACACTGGGCATTATCGAACAGCTGTATTCTCATGTACTAGTTCGTTGTATTGAAGTTACATACGTATTTAATGAACTCAAACTTTGCCAGGTTACAGAGACCAAAATACCGCCAATACGCACACAACCTGCATTTAAATTCAATTCTTGGCAATGCTTACAATTACTGACATACAATTGTTTTACAATTTGCAATATCACAATTGAAATTCAGAAGAAATAGGAGGGATCGATTTCTCAACCAGCAAATTGAAGTCCCGAAGTGAAACCTGGAAAGCCATAAATGAAGGTTAGGTCGTATCACACGGTAAAAGCACACCACCGATGAACAAAAATCCAATCCGTTCCAAACAGATTCAAAGACGCTGCCGGCCAAGCCATACAAAAAAAGTAACTAATTTGAATGCGGTATATGTGGGTAGTAAGTATTTATGCTTGCCTCCCTAGTAAAAAAAAAAAAAGTTTGGCCTAATCCCAAAAAGTGAAGATTGAGCGGTCATAATAATCGATAATTTGGACATCGGCCTAACAATTCAGAAATAACCCTTGCTTTTTTTGTCTTAAAACAATGACGACGGCTACATTTGTGATTTCTTTGGCTACCATCGTCTGACTAGTCCATGAAATAACGCCACACATAGAGTGAGCAATGAGTGACAGGTGCCCACACACAGGAATGGTACTAGAGATTCTCTTCCGAAGCAATTACACAAACATGCACACACAAAAAAATACAAGAAAAACCCCTTCGTAAAACGGACATTAGTCAATTTATGTTAAAAAGACGAGCGGCTCGGAAGACTTTGCTAGATATCTCCGCAGAGGGCGTGGCTTAGCAATCTTGTCACTGATCTTGTCAAGGAAATAGATCACTGGCGCAAACAAACCACCGATTGCGTAGTTCGCCAGTGGCGTGCCTACTAATCCCATGAGTCCTACTCCTTGCGATTTCTATCTACGTACGGTCTGGGGAAGCAATATGAGACAATGGAGGAAAAATTCGATTTTTTACGAAATAGTAAGTGAAAAATTGACCTCACACAATCTATATGAATCATGCGATACACATGCTTGCATGGACATACTTGAGGCGTGAGTAAAATTAAAATTAAAGTATCCTTCTGCAAAGTGAACTTCGCTGAGTTCAGGAAAATGGCTAAGTCATTTAATGGCAAGTTCGTAACTCAGACATTAGGTCCTGAGTTACATGTTACGTAATAGTCTACAGAACACAAACACGGTTGCTTTAGAAATTTGGATTATGCTAATTAATGAAGTGCCCAATCATATGACGTAACTGACCGGCGGTGACCGTTCGGTGAACCAGCAGTTTGCCTGATGACTCATCATGCTCAGAGCAGTTTTTTATGAATGATAAGCAACAAGGTCACTGTTGTACCCATGACGCAGTTCGATGAATAAAATTTCCATCATCGATACCTTTACTGATTCTCGCAAAATCAAACGAAACGGCCACTCCGTTGCAATTTTTTGTGAAAAATATATAAAAAGTTCATTTTGTAGAATTTATGAATTTTGTCATCTTAAAAACCTGATACGGGGATCTCTTGTAAATTAAATTTTCGAATTAGAAGGAAATGACAATAAAGTAGATTTTGTAAACTAACAGCACATATATACGTATAGCAGTCATGCCAATTTTTTAGGGGTTCGGGTTGTTTGTTTTAGAGTCGATGCAATATATGTGTTTTCCGAGAATTTCAGAATTGTATTTTCCCCGTCGTAAACGCCCACGTGACCAACGTTGAGCAGTAAGCAAGGTTTGAATGATGTATAAAATATGTTGAAATAATTATAATTTCATATATTGGTTTACAAGAAATTTTAAAATGTACTATAGTTTCCCTAATTATTTATTATGAGTGTTTTCATGGTCAGACCTTGTATGGAATTACTTTGAAATGCGTAATAGATTTGGCATGTGACTGCAAATAAATAATCCCATCTCGAGTGAATGATAACCTAATTCGGAATCAGACCGCCATACCCTGGGGGCCCCTGGGATTGTTGCAAGCTTGCGGCGTCACCACTGAAAAAAACATTGGAACAGGCCAAGTGGCTGAATTGACTTGGGGACAACACGCAACAATACGAATATTATTCCTAACTTACCTCATCGTAAGGTGATTACCAGATCTTCATAACGCATGACCACCTCCTTATGAAGTGCATCCCTTACTGCCAACGCAAGAAATCCCGGCGAATTTTTAATTCGACCGTGTCATTTCGCCACATGGTTAAAAAAACCAAAAAATGGCGGCCAAACCAGGTGGTCCCTTACTGTCACGGGTTCATACATGTGACGTTCAGTGACGTGTTTGTATTCGCATTTCAAACCCGGGCAATAGGACCGTGAGTATGTGTAATAATGAATTCGCTTCTGGCAGAGGGATTCCTTTCTGATCCGTGACCTACCTTCGCCAGTCCAAAATAACAGCGCGCCCTAGATCAAAAGAACTCTGAAGGACATATGGTTTCCAGAAGTTAAAGCCATTTTCAAAATGCAACTAATTTAAACGAAAGATAATGGGACTAAATGAATAGTTAGAAGTCAGCTCTTACCCTTGCATGCAGTTTTAAATTGTAAGTGTCTTTAATAGAATTTCAGTAGACATAATTGACCCATTGTTACAAATGCTTATCGCATCACACATGTGTGTGCGTATTCGGATGCAACATCAAGCTAATTCGTAACACAATTCTCATCTTTGTTCTATGTTATAATTATCGTAAGCCATGTAGTCTGTTGGAAACCAGCTAGCTTGGCCAGCTTGGGTTGACAAAATAGGATAAGGTTTTATAGCATTATACCTACGCATACTACAAAATACGTAGGCAAGTGGATTTCTAATTTGAGGACAATAATTAGCTAACTTGATTTTTAAATTACGTATTTAATATTTGTTAAAAAAAAACAAAATGATTTTATTTTTTTCAAAGCGTCTATTTTAAAGATGGCGGTGAATCGCCTGGCCGCGGAAAATAGGCAATGTGTAAGATAAAAATTTCCACCCTTTACTGTGAATTTCGTCATGAAGCCCTCAATGGTTTTTGTTCCTTTGACATTCGTCTACATTTCTGTAAGATATATTTCACGTGACAAGTGTATTTTGTACGTCAGATTTCGGCGCTGTTTGCCGGGAATCGCCGACGCTACCGCCGGCATCTAAAAATAGAATCACTCAAGATTAAGTACGCATTGACGCATAAAATAAACCAGGAAACAACGGAGGGGTTTGTTTGCTGCAGCACCTGTAGCAAAGACACGTCTAAGTAACATATAATTCATGCCAAATTTAGATTCTTAAAATTGTATTATTACAATTTCCCCTAAGCATCAGCCTGTCTTTTCCTGACCCTATGTGCGGTGGCATACAAACGTCGACTGGTCTTTCGCCCTGGCTTCTTCGCTACTACTGCCGCGAGCACTGAACGGAAGCCCACGCAGGGGTACGGGGCAAGTGTTCTTGACAGGCTCACATTTTGGAGTTTCTCCGATATGAAACCGCTATCACCCTCTGCTTCAAACGTTAACTCACTTGTCAGCGGTCCATGGTCAGTTTTTAACTGAACGAGCTGACTGAACGGATTTTCACGACAGTCTGCTCATTATCATGATTATGGTTAAAAATCATCTGCGAGATCTTTCCCCATGAATTCAATTTCTGCACTTCGTGTTTTCTTCATGGACGATAACCTCTAACCTTTGACCTGCATTGACCGGCGGACTTGCCGACACCCGGCAAGTTTAAAAGACTGATTGCTAATTTACCTCCGAGGACTTTCCAGAAAAGTGGGCCCTATTTTTTTTTTATTTTGAAACCGATTTTTAAAATATTTAAAATGCTTCAAGTGAATAATCCGAAAACCTCGTCCGTATGAATTGAAAAGCTCTTTTTAAAAACACTTTTTGAGAGAATTTGGTATAAAAATAGGGCCTAAATGTGCAGGTATGATAATTTTGAAATATCACATTCCCCTAAAATTGAAAGAATTTTCTCAACTTATCACACTTTCAAATCATGACCTAGGGCTACTTTTTGTGCAACTTAAAAAAATGTTAATATATGACCCCACATTTTCTGAATCACACTAAACCCACGTTTTAGGGGTTTCTCCCCGAAAAATCCCCCTTTTAAGCTTTTTTTGGCATCTAACTCTCTAATTTTGCCTGCACATTTCGGTCACTTTGGGTGGGTCATGGCTCCCAGCTGCCCCTCCCCCATGAATTCACTGCCGTGACCCTGCAGCGAGAATTAGCATGGTGAGACGGCAAAAGTTAAAGGTGCAACGAGAGATTTTGAGGCACCCAAATATTGTGTCATAATAGTAATTTCATATAGATTAGACACTCAATAGATTTCTTACTTCGTAATTGGCTACAGAAATGTCTTAAAAAGAGAGAAAAAGGGGATTTTGATTTCATTGTAAAACATAGGCCGAATTTCATATTTGCTCCTATACAAAATTAGAAATTTCACAATTTTTGTACCAGAGAAACTTTTCTCAGCTTAATCCTTTCAGATGGGAATGTTTTTATGGAAAGCTTTACATCAGGGCAAAAACAGGACTTTATTGACATTCACCTAACATATAGGTATGGTCAAACACATGTACATGTACATACAACAGATACAAAGAAGATATGAATAATATCAAGATAGGCCTAATGATTACAAATGTTAAGCAAAACAAGAAGTTAAGAAATAGCTATTTTACATTACAAATAAAATTAATAACCATACTAACAATATCATAATCTTTTACACTCATCAAATTAACAAACAGAGATTCTGATGAAAGATTATAGCTCTCTAAGTAAATTATTACGGAGTTCATCGTATAAGTTACATTTCATAAAGAAATGAAATTCGTCTTCAACTTCACGAGAGTCACAAACCTGACATGTTCTGTTTTCAGGAGGAAGACGTGGTGTTACATAACGACCCTTTTCGATTCTATATAAGGCAATGAGCACTTATGCGTAATTTGGTAAACGACGATCTGGTAATACGAGGGGAAAAATCCACAATTTTCTTTGCAGAAGGAGGTTTTAAACTTGCAATAAGTACGGAGCTTGGATGTTTGATTAAATAGCTGAAAGCCAATCTACCTCATAAATCAATTTTATCAAGAGCAACTTTGTTTATAGATGATTTACTAAGAACATTTGGTTTTTTCCCAGGCATGGCATTTATCAATTAATTTACAAATATTCATAATACCATTTGACCAGGTGTAATAATTATTAGTGGAGAGACGTCTATCATTTAAAAGTGCATGTATCACAAGGGACGTAGAACCTAACATACAATCATTATTTAATTTAAGCCAATATTTTAAGGATAAAGAAAGCATAAATAACAATAAGGGATAACTCCCTAATTCACCACGAACAGCATGATTTGAGGCTTTACGTTACACACCCAAAATTAGTTTACACACTTTAATATGTAATGATTCACCTCTAAAGTTATCACATAATTTAATGAAATTTCCAGACTTTAGATTCTTAAGAAGCAAAGGAAACCATATTTCACAGCCATAACTTAATATAATTTCATACAACATGAACTAGTACTATTATATAAGGTTTATCTAATCTTAAAGAAAGTTTTACATGCTTTTTCATAAAGGAGGTTAATGGCTTTTGTAAATGAACCAGAGGGTGTGAAAAGAATACCAAGGTAATTATACTCATTACAAATGATCAGTTGTTGTTGACCAAAAAGAAACAAATAATTAGTTAAAACACGGCCACTTTTGTTAAAGATCATAACTTTAGTTTTGGTTACATTAACTGTGAGTTTCCATTTTAAACAGTAAGAGTGAAGTTTAGTAAGTGCATTCTGTAACCCAACGGCAGATTTTGACAAAATAACAAGGTCATCTGCATACATAAGACAGCTTAAATCAACAGTATCCAAGGTAACTTGATCACAACTTTCATCAAATATCTGTGGAAGATCTGATAAAATATATTAAAAAAACATTGGACTTAAAACACAACTCTGCTTAACACCAACTGGTGAGCTTATCGGGGCAGTTACTTTACCATTACATTTAACGGAAAAAATAACAGATGAATACATATCATGAATTACATTTAAAAAAATTCCTGTAACACCAATATGAGCAAGTTTGTAAAAAAAGAGCATTGCGCCAAATAGTGTCAAATGCTGAGGCAAAATCAATGAAGCAGACAAAAGTTTATCAAGTTAGAAATGTACTTGTCAATTAAGGTTTTCAATGTGAGAATATGGTCTTGGGTACGGGCACCTTTACGAAAACCAATTTGTTCCCTAGGGATAACATCTACAAATGATGACAACCTTTGATGAAGAATCAGGCAAAACAATGCATGATTAAGGTTTCTTTGGACAATTTTTAAGAACCATTATCACAAACAATAGTTTTTCAATAGTGTTTGTTTGATCTTATATGCTTTTGTCAATTCAGGGATATAATCAATTCAGTGTGACTGGCCTACCCTATCATGCATGGGCAGAGATGTTTCGAGTACTGTGCCATGCTGTCTCGAAGCTCACAAAAGATTGCAATTTGGCAAAAGAAACAAAACACAGATTAACTTGTGCACAAAGGAAGTCTAGTTTTCTCGACAAAGGTTTAATAGTCAACATAATAAGTTCAGCGATAAATGTTCTTTTCATGACTAATAGACAAATACAATTTTTGAATATTTATAGCTATTTATTAATCTTTCTGGAGATAGCCAGTTAAAGAGACACTGGCACATTTGAAAAATAGTGCGCCCTCAAGATGTTTCAAAATCCACATTTTTGCATGGTTGTAAAGCTTTTATATACATTAGCTCACCTGAAATGATTAAGACCAAATCAGCGTCCCTATTAGTGCTGCAGCAAGAGCCCGAAAAACCCTCTATTTTTCGAGTAACCGATGACCTAATTTGAACAAAGTGCATCATATATCAAAATAAAGCTTGAATCTCAGGAATCCGAAACTGCATGATGCAAAAAATATAAAGTGTACAAGTTGAGTTATAAGGGGGGAAAGGACCCCCTATGAAAATCCCCATAATGAAATTGGCACTCATTTTATATGCTCTACATTAGTCACAAATTCCAATGGCTTTTGGTTTATAAGCTGTGTTTGCATGATTGCACCTGCCGATTATATGGTTCTACATTTATGAGGTTTCATATAAATATTTTCTAAAGTAATGTAGATCACTATAAGGATGGGGGTGGGGGGTGGGGTACTGGGTAAAATCCACCAAAAATTAGATCAATCCCATCTATCCATGGTGATGTTACACGCCTCTGACTTATTTTCTCCCGAGGAATTAAAATGGCTACTATATGTTTTAATGATCTAAGACATTCCATTTATCATTTCATAACAATAATGCACAATTTAAGCTAAATGGTTACCGGGGGAGGGGTAGGGGTAAGTAGGCATCAAAGTTGGGGGGGGGATTATTGGAGTAAAATTGTCTATATTTCAGTGTGGGTACTTTTGATAGGATTAAAAGTAATTCATCATATAAATGTTACATTAGTTTATAATAATATTTTCCTCTCATTCTTCTTCAATTATTTTACTTACTGTCAGGCCGGCTGGGGGGGGGAGATGCCACCCCAGAGAGCTTTGACCGGAAAGAGCTTGCCTCCAAAAGAAAGAATCTGCTCAAAATCAGGAATTGGCCTCTTCTACAAGTGACCCCTGTTACGCCTACCTATTTACACGGGGGTTTCAGATTTTGGAATTATTGTTTTGTGAAATTGTCCTCACTTATCGATGCGGTTTTTTTATTAAAAAATAAAATTTCTTGCCGCAATTCGAAAGCAATGATTTGCCCTATTTTTTCAATGGGGTGGGAGGTAAATGTACCTGAGCTCATTTATACTGCACTTTTGCCCTTGTCTTCTTACCCCACAAATTTGTCTCCTTTGGGGACCCCTTGGTACAACGTGAGTGAAACACCGTAGCCTTAATGTTTAATTGTTTTGTCCTTTTAGCCAAAAAATACCAGAACAAGACAATAACAGAACAAAACAAAGCAAAAGCCAACAAAAAACTCCGTTAAACTTGCATGAACTAACCAAGTGTATACTTATATTGAAAGGGTACGTTCAATTATGACATGATGACATTGAATGTTGGTACTTTTTGGGGCACCACTGAATATAAGACACTTAAACTATTCATTGATACAAAAGTTTCAATCATTGAAGTGGAAAAGGGGTTACGGGGATGTGCGGTATTTCCGTTTTGGTATAATTACGTCCCTTTTCTTGAAAATGGTATAAGAAAGGGTTGCGTTTTTCTGTTTCAAGTACTGTATATTTTTACCGTGGTCAATCAGGTATGAAGAATGGTTACAAACCACAAATATGAAAATAGTGCTGCCATAATGGCTCAAAATACCTTTTACAGCTCTCTCGCACCTTCTGGGGCTTCGCCCAAAACATCCACGCAAAGCAGCATAAGGATGGGTCGCAAATCTTTCATGTTTTGGTATATTTTCGTTGTAGTTCAAACTCCCTACCCAAATCAAAAGTGTAATCCCCGGGGTATTTAGATTCATTTTCAAATAATTATACAGGGCCGTAGCCAGGGGGTGCGGGGGTGCGACCCCCCCCCCCCCCAAAATGACAAAGGTCCGCCTGTGTGATGTTGAAGGTCCGCTTTGCCATGTTGAAGGTCGCTTTGCCATGTTTAAATTTTGCGCTTGCCTACATTTTGATGTTGCAAGGGTTGTGTTGAATGATATCAATGAATAAGCAGCGGTTCTTACGCAATGTTGGTGTTGTTATACTATGTTATACTTTATTTATATTTTAATCGTTGAATTTGTAGACGACGGTAAAAAATTTGGTCACCGGAAGCGCAGCGGGCCGAAAAAAATTGGTTGTTTGGGACTCAAATGTCCCTTCTGGCAGATCCTCACCCCCCCCCACAGAAAATCCTGGCTACGGGCCTCATTTGAATGGTTTTACGTATTAAGTACCACTCAAAAGGAATTGTTCATTCCTGGTTATATATTCCTCCATATGATAAACTTACGCTCGTCTGAACAAGGGGTTGGTTTTATCCACCCCCGTGAACTTCCCTCCGGCGCGTAAAAATGCAAATAGCTCTTCGTCAAAGCTTCTGATACTCTTTTACCTCGCCTTCCAGGCATTTAAGCAAAACAAGTGTGAAGCTATGCCATCAAAGTCGAAGAGTGAGATGGGTGGTTGCCATCCATCTTTAAAATAAATTTCTGCACAGTATGGGTCTAAAACTCTGTTTTGTAATACGAGGTCAATTTGCCACTATTTAGGAGCTGAAAACCGCATAAATATCGATATTCCCACCTTTTTTAGTGCAAAATTGGAGTTCGCCTATGTTCTGTGGAAAATGCCATTTGCTTTCGTACTTTATGACGGCATTGTTACGCCATACGCCAAGCGCCATGTTAGTACTTATTTTGTAGGCAATAGAAAGAAGACATATACCTATGCACTGTTATCAATTCATAAGCATAGTTACAGTTTTTAACCCACCCCCACTAATACTTTCGCACTAACAAGATATAGTCTGTCATGCCTATTTAACATTTTAGCTAAGAAAGATGCTCCTCAGGCTTATACATTTTACTGAACCAACCATTTCTTAGCTAAGATGATTGTGCCACGGATCTCCATTGTACTGAACTAATCATTTCTTAGCTAAAAGAATTCTGCTGCAGGCCTTAACTAATCATTTCTTATGTAAGAGGATTGAACTGCCGGTGTAAAGAATCTGAGTGTCCCCCATGAATAGTCGCCTAGCTACATGTCAACATGTACGGATAAACCGTGACCTTTTTTTTTTTTTTTGTTTTTTTATTTTTTTTTTTGTAAGACTTAGGGCCATTTGGGTACAGTGCTAAACAAATGATGCGTACAGCACTCAATGGAAACACAATGACAGATTGGTGGTATGACACTCAGTCCACTGACGCCTTCGTAATATATGACACCTGCATATATTTACTGAACTCATCATTTCTTAGCAAGAGGGTTGCGTCGCAGGTCTATAAATTTAGTGAAATAACATTGGCTTACTAAAAGATTGTGCCGCAGGCCCTAGAAATTTACTGAACTTATTTTTAGGTAAGAGGATTGCGCTGCAGGCCTCTATATTTACCGACTTAATCTTTCTTGTGTTACGAGGGTCCGCCCGCAAATAGAAAGCTTACACCGATGCTTATAGATTTATTGACGGACTATAAATAGATGTATATGTCGTAGGCTTATAAATTACTTACAATCATTTCTTAGATAAGAGAGTTGCGCTGCAGTCCGATAATTTTACTGAATTAATCATTTCTTAGCCAAGAGGGTTGCGCCGTAAAAGGTCACTAGTACTTAAGGGGTTTGACGTGTTAGTGATCTCCTCGATAAAATTTTCCTTAATTCACATATATGGTTTTTACAACTGTTGCTGATTAGAATCTAAAAAAAAATGGGGAGCCCCGACTGTGTTTTGATGGCTTCAACCAAAACAAAATGTTATTTGTCATTTTTTAAAACCCCGCAATCTATGGGAAAGTCCAAATTTGACGTTTGGACCGCCTACAAAATAAAAACCGCTCGATAACATTTTTGTAATTTCTAAATTATGTTTGAGGTCTTTATGTCGTTCTTCAAAATTTTGAAATAAAATGAGGGCAAGGCCGACTTACTTTTTTCCATTACACGCCGAAAACCACTGAAAGTGGACCTTTTTTCAAATTGGGCGTTTTGTTGGGCGGCAAGAAAATCCGCGCCACCATTCGGCATCATGGCAAAGCAGGAGACGCAGGCGTAGGATGCGCGATTTAGTAAACGCAAACAACGCACATTGAATTCGGCCCTCCCGGATCTGCGCATGATACCTTCGCACTTCAAAACTAAAATTCTTCCATTTGTCCATGACTGGGCTTCAAACATAATCGGAAAGGTGTAACGCAGCGTGCGCGTAGACAAATCACACGTCAAACCCCTTAACTAGTCATTTCATAGCTGGTTGCGCAGCAGTCCTATAAATTTAGTGAACTATTAAAAAAAATAAAAAGGCCCTGAATGAAGGCAGAGCTGAAAAAATGAGGGAATAGTGGGGCCCGGTAAAATATTTCTTAGATGTGAAGATTGGGCACTGGAAGGCCTATACATTTACTGTAACTAATCATGTTCATTACTAAGAGGATTGCACGAAATGCCCATATTTTATTGAACTATAAGCCCCTGGAAGAGGTAGGATTAAGAATAAGGGAAATTATTGAGTAAATAATTTCTTATATAGAAAGTGAATCATCCTATAAATTTGGACGACAGGTTATACCTTTCATAAAGTCCCCCGTCGCCTCCTGGATTTAGGGTTAGGAGAAAGTCCAGTATGTAACCCTAACCCTTACCCATTGGCGCAACCAGACTGTTGCAAATGGGGGGTGGGAGCAAGGAAGGGGGTGCCTAGCCTTTTGTGAGGGGAACTATTTGTGTCCTTCTCCCGTCAGGGTGGCAATGGTTCTGACAGAGTGCGGAACCCCCCCCCCCCCTCCCCGCTGGTTAACCACTGCCCTTACCCTAAGATGAAAAAATTGTGTTAACTATGAGGGTTTGGACACCGTGGACCGTCATCACTTTGACACGATGTCTGCAGATGTATATTAAAAGAGTAAGTTTTCTTCCCCTCCCACCCCTCCCCCACACCCACCATACACACCCACACACCATACACAACACACACACAACACACATCCACACCACACACAATCACAACGTCCTTGCAATGATAATTCTACTAGTGCAACCAACTGTGTTTATCTGACAGCCTCAATTCACAACGCATTGTGGTGGGGGGTAAGATTGTGGAGGGGGGGAGCAGGGAAAGAAGTCTTTGTATCAACTTTAATAGAATGTTTTCAGTTTCAAAATTGGTGCAAAATATCTTAGTGGGACCAACTCCCCAGCTTTGTGATAAAATATATCAACGTGGGCATGTTTATTTCAAATTTTCATACTGAAAATAGGGGGGTAGACTTTGACCCCCCAATAACTTTTGTGTAACAATTTGTACAAGTTTTTTAATTTTTTTGCAGTCATGCAATTTCTGACTCCTGGGACCTATAGCTACACATTTGATATATGACAAAACCTTTGTTCAAATTGGGTCACCACCTATCGAAAAAAAGTGGGCCTCTTGCTGCAGCATATATGGGTAACGATCTATATAATTTCGCCGGCGATGTTAATTCACAGATGCAGAAATTAGTTTTTAACACAAGAAAACGCAACGCCGTATGCCTGTTTCCCACTGCATGCACCCTGTCTGACTGGTTTGTGGACCTTTGTAGTCAGGTGGAAGTTTAGGGACACAGCCTGAAAAGGATGGAAATGGTAAGACTTTCTCTATCGATAGATCTTAGTTCATTAGGACCTAAGTCAATAAGTTTTGGAGGGTGTGCAATTTTTACTGCCCATTTTTTGAAAATGCAATATGCTGCTACCATGTCACAATCCCTAAAAATCTAAGTATTTCCGATAGAGACAAATATTTCTCGGTACTTAAGTACGAGAAGTGTTGGTTTAATGTAATTTCTCATTACATGACCAAAAAATCCTAGGCTTGCTCAAAGTCAAAATATGTGCTCTCGGAATCAGTAAAATGATCTTAACACCTCAATAAACACTATTTACGCTACTTGAATACATTGCGGAACACCTAAAAATATGTTCTGCAGTGTTCAAAATCTGTTAAATGATCACACTCTGTAAGATACTAATAACACCTTCTAGAATGGCGTTCAACGCATTTGGACACCGTCAAGTTTTCTGACATTTTGCAGTTAGAGGCTTGATTCCAGTTATATGTGCAGCTTATGCTTTACACTTATGAGTAATGTAATTTGATCACTAGAAACCCTTATTGGCATTTCCCTGTAATGGACATTTTTCAAAATTCAAGATGGGCAGCAATACAAGGCCGCCTTTAAAAATAGTAAACCTAATTATATGTGTATATATGGCTTACAACAACGAATTATTATTATAAAGGTTGTATTGTAAATTAAACGTATGGATACGTATTTGACATTGACATTTTATCTGGAATTTCTGTTTCTTTAACATGCAAAAAAATGTTAAAATGGGGGCCAATGTGGCTGCTTTTTACCTTCTTTAAAACCTAGAAATTACGATACATCTGTATGTATTTGGTGTTAAAACACCAAAATGATTATTAAGTTTATAAAGTTTAAATTAAAGTAGAGATGTATGCCTTTGAGCTTACTTAATTCGCATATGGTATATTTTTTTTGTTTTGACAACATACTTCTAAAATTCAAAATAGCGGGCACAATATTACTGAAGATATTATGGACACTTCGTAGGTTTTAAAGATCTTAAAAGGCGCCAATATTGGCTTCCATCTTGAGTGTAAGATGCTGAATACACTTGAAATGTCAGATATGAGTTCCTACTGGGTATAGAGAGCAGAACATTATGCCTCTATCACAAATACTTGATTAATTATGGTCATTGAATGATTTCAGGGCGCGTCCGTATTGGGTTTTAGGGTGGCCTATGGGTTGATGGTAATGTGTGATCAATTCACGTAATAACCGGTCCAAATATTCCTCGTGCTTTAAAACCTGGATCTAGTGCATTAAATTATGGCCATTTGAATGAATTTGAGAGTGGTTAGCGGCCATATGGATTTCTAGAAAATTGCCATGCACGAAATTTTGCACACCCTCCAGAAATTATGAGCTTAGGTCATCATTGCAAGATAAATCGATCAATAGTAAAAAGTCTGTACTCCATTTCCACCCTGTGCCCACACTTCCTCCGACTATTGTGGTTTTAATATCAATGAGTACGAGTCTATAATATTATGTAATATATACATTGTTTGATTAAGTTAGGGAAGACTTAAAAAGTTAGCCTACAAAAGTTACCTGGGGCCCGTTCCCCCAACTCGTGCGTAACCTTACGTCAATGTATTACGAACTCATGCGGCTTGGACAAAAATTCGTCACTCAGGCATGACATAGATACACGTAGACTTACGACTGAGTTCCGGGAAAACGGGACCCCTGGGTGTCTTTTACGCCTTATTGACGCGCGGTCCCGGTCTGTTTTTGAGTAAGTATGTTTTTTTTTGTTGTAAAATGCATTTCTATTCTTCCAATGTCCTAGAGTCACATTTGATAGCAAATTGAAAGAATTCTATTTTGTGAAAATGTGCAGTTGCCGCTTTAAAAATGTGTTGAAAAATGTGCGCTTGGCCGTGTTCAACCGGTCGGGAACCCTCCGTAGTACTCTCTTTTGTGACATTGTGCCAGTGCCGCTTTAAAGTGTGATTTAACCAGTGGCGTAAATTACTTTTTACATGATTTTGAAAATGTGCCAGTGCCGCTTTACGTGTTGAAAAAATGGCGCTTCGTCCCGGATGTCGACCATCCGTATACTTTGTGAAAATGTGGCCAGTGCCGCTTTAAGTTGCAAAAATGTCGCTTCGCCGGATGTAGACCTCCGTATTATTTGTGAAAATGTGCCATGCCGCTTGAAGTGTGTAAAAAAAAGTTGCGCTTCGCCGGATTAGAACCGTCTCGACCTTCGTATTATTAGCACGGCGCTCAACCAACTGAGCTATTCAAGGACGGGGTTGGTAGGGGGGCGATAGATATCATCTATAGGTGGTAGGTCCGAAAGTTGTTTAAAATTTATAGTACAGTTTTTATTGCACGTGAATGAAATAGAGGCTTTGAATTTATTGACAAAATTGGTATCTATTAAATTCATGCCAGAAGGAATATAATTGACAACAAGATAAAACTCCATATCCAAAGAAAAGATTTAAAAATATTGCACTATCTTTGTGCATTAACTAATTATTGAACTTACAGTTCATGCAATGCTAAATTGAATTGAAAGGAAAGTACCAGGTGTGGTAGGACTTTGTGTTTCATGATTACTCAAGATCATAAAAAAAACTCTCTATTCACGAAAGTAAATTGAGGTTTTTGTTTTGGCTGTCGACATGTGTTTTATATTACCAAAATTTATTTTATTCTCAATTTTTCTGGGAAAAGATTACTCATGAAAAAGCACTTTGTTATTATGGGAAATCCATTGTGCTATGTTGAGATCAGACCGGTGTATTTACTAGATAGATTGCACCCCCACAAGAGGAGAAATGGGAATTCCCCAAGGATGACTAAACTTAGAAACTGGTCAACTTGTTTGTGCTTTAAGATCAAAACAACATATGCATGATTTGGGGATTTCCCATGAAGTGATAAAGTGAAATGATGCAATGCAGAAGATGATGTAATTATGTGAAATCTGGTTTGACAGTGCAAGTTATGTTTTATGCATATGATCTGTAATTGTAATGAGTATTATTAGGTTAGGGGAATCTAGCTGTGGAGTAGTACTATACTTGTAATTTGGAAGGACTCAAGGGGCCAGCCAGTGTTCAGTTGTGGAATCTCAGTTATGAGGTCAGGGCATACATAGTATGGATCAATTGATATTTACACAGGAGCTGCATATGTGCAAGCTATTTTTCCGCTGTCATCTCCGAGGCCAAGAGAGCTTCAGGTTTTGGAATCAAAAAGGATTCCAGTTGGTGTTCCTAAAAGTGGACATTTAATTACGACAGACGGACATTAGGTGGTGACCTGGATAGTGCTGCAGAATATTAGTGTCGTCGAGGGAAAAACCCGTCGTCTTGTACTGCTGGACAAAATTACCTTCAAGACTCAGAAGATTCCTAT
Source organism: Ophioderma brevispina (assembly GCA_023653785.1). NCBI lineage: Eukaryota > Metazoa > Echinodermata > Ophiuroidea > Amphilepidida > Ophiodermatidae > Ophioderma > Ophioderma brevispina. The sequence goes on from JAMKCH010027641.1 coordinate 25,584, forward strand.
GGATATTGTTACCCTTGCAATATTGTTGCATGCTGTCATTTTGGAATCTTCGCTGTGAGGACATATCATCGTTGAACTGCAACACTGCTTGTAACACTGGATATAGTGGTCTTGAAATATTAAGTATCTTAGTTTATAGATCATGTAAAGTTGTTATTGTAATTTTGTTTTGGACATAACCAAATTCTTGAACCAATCTGATTAAATCAATAAACCTGTGTTATATTTTGAAATTCAGATCACTTGTGCACAAGGCTCATTTGTTTGTGTTTAAAAGGTATTTCTAACCTTTGACATCCATGAGACGTCATAACAGAATTGGGGGCTCGTCTTCGGGAAATGAATTAAGATAAATTTGAGCCTTATTGTTCAGAATTTACACAATAAAAGGGTGATAATATTTTAAATATTGTGCACATTTTGGCATACAAAATTGTGTGTGTATTACATGTACTACTTTCTAGTTTGGTTTAATTATATTGTGTTGTAGAGTACAATCACAATGGAGTTTAACACTTAAGTGCCTAAGGTGTTTTCACTCACGTTGGTGCCTAAGGGGGGTTCCATGGACCCCCCCTAAGGAAACCACTTTCCCGATGGAATTTTCAAGTGAAACTCATACCACCTTTGAGGTGGCATAAGACAAGGCCAAAGGTGCAATATAAATGAGTTACGGTTTGTCGTCTGGAAATTAGGGGCAAATCAAAATCGCTCAAAAAGTAACATGAGGTTTCCGCGACCCTGCTTCCACTGCATACACATTGCAAATCATTTTGATGGTTATATCTGCTCTAGAAGGACCAATTTACATATATTTAACACAAACATTACCATTTTGTACATTCTTGTATTTTTTGTGTGGGCAGTCGTATTTGCCATAGGTTTGTACACCAATGGAGCGCAGTCGCTCGATGATGGAATCGCTTCGTTTCAGCACATAAAGTGTTAATTATTTTTTCTGATTATGTAATTAATTTTGTTACATGCATATGAACATACATAAGCAGAAAAATATTTCTGGCAACAGGGTTTGCTAATTTTTATTTTTAAAATCACACTCCCGTTGGTGCCTAAGAGGGGTTCCTAGGGACCCAAGCTAATTATCTCATTAAAGGTGCAATGAGAGATTTTAAGTCATCCATATTTTCTGCGATATGTAGTGATTTCATATAGATTAGACACAAAATAGATTCCTACCTTTTATTTGGTCACAGAAATAACTTAAAATGAAAACAAATGGTGATTTGTATATGCTTATATTTCAATGGAAAACATAGGCTGAATTTCATATTTGCTCCTATACAAAATGAGAACAATTTTTGTACCAAAGAAACCGTTCTCCCTTAATCCTTACAGATGGGGATATTTTTGATATAAAGCTTTACACCAGTGCCAAAATCAGAATTTTCACATTTTTTCGGGACACCTGTTATTTGAAATCTCTTGTTGCACCTTAACGGGCAAGAAATTTTAGAATTTTTTTTCTATGGAAAGAAGCGCATCAGTAAGTTACACAATTACAAAAAATTAGAGTTCAAAAATATTTTTCACGAGTGAGAAATCGACGAAAAACAAATCTTGGGTACTATGGAACCCCTTAGGCACTTAAGTGTTAATCAAAAAAAAAATTAGGACAAATAACTTGGGAGAAGTTTGATGAGCTGAAAAGGCCCGAGTTCATGAAATTAGCCAAGCATTTAGGACTTGAGGCAAAACATGCTATGGAAAACAGATTATCAAAAATAATCTGATTAAAACTTGAGTCCAAGATATTTGGGATGAATCCTATTTGGAAAGGATTCAGGCTGTTCAGGGGCCAGGTGAAAGTGATGAATTCAAGTTGAAAGAACTTGAAATTCAAAAGGAATTAGAAATAGAGTTGAAAAAGTTGGAAATGGAACAAAAACAGAAAGAAATAGAACAAAAGCAAAAAGGAATAGAAATGCAAATTCAAAAGGAACAAAAAGAAAAGGAAATGCAAATTCAGAAAGAACAGAAAGAAAGGGAAATTGAATTAGAAAAAGAAAAATTGCAAATGCAGCAAAAAGAGAAGGAAAATGAAAATGCAAAATAAAATGAGACAAAAAGAGATGGAATTGAAAATGCAAATGGATATGAAAAAGAAAGAGCTTGAAGCTCAACTTGAGTTAGAAAAACTGAAACGTAACAGGCTAGCTCATCAGACTCGTCCTAGCCCGCTGGTTTTGATGCGGCGAAAAATATTCGCTTTGTTCCAAAATTTCATGAACAAGAAGTAGACAAGTGCTTCTTACACTTTGAGAAAATTGCCAATAGCTTGAAATGGCCCAAGGAATCTTGACGTCATGTTACAATTTTAAAAATATCAGAAATACATTTATTGTGTTTAACAACATAACCCAAGTACTTCATGTCTATTTTTTATCTCAGGTATTTGCTGTTATAGGGGATATTTTAAAATTATTGGATTTGGCTTCCATTTTGAATTTGAAGTATGACTGTTCTGCCAGTGTGCGGACGTGTTTTCACACCTCTGCACTTTTAATACACAAGTCAATACACAAGTCAATACACAAGTCAATGAAGTAATTGAATAGAGCATTGAGGCGACCCACATGCCTCTTTTCTGCAGTAAATACGGGCTTGAACTGGACTGTACACCATGGCTACATCATCGGACATTGCAAAACAACTTATTGTAAGCAAAGATTTCCGAATTTATTTAAAGGATATCATATCTGAAGTGTGGAAGAGAACACTGGTTCGCCCGATTGAAGTTTGGAAGGTGAATGATGAAATTACATGAAATTAGAAATGACTTGGGACACGATCAACCACTTCACGACATCGACCAAAGAAAAATCAATAGGGGAACGAGGCGATCGTGTTAAAGTCGCCGAAAAACAGCTAAAATGATCTTGAGCAGTACTCAGAAGGAACTGCCTTATTTCTTGGTGTCCCAGAAGTGGAAGGTGAAAATACTGATGAAATCATAAGGAAAAACCCTGTTCAAAAAAAAAAAAACAAGGGGGGGGGGGGAAAAAAGCTTGACATGACTTGGACGACAGAGATCTGGACAGGACTCATAGAGTCGGCCAAATCATCTGGCCATGTCTAGTGCTAGTGCTGGCGGCCACCAAACCCAAAACCAGGGGATAATGGTGAAATTTACCAGTACGCACAGAGGCAAGCTGTTATGCGTCAGAGAAGACGACTCAAAGGTACTCTAACATTGGGGCAATCTACACGGCAGCGCGGATCCAGATCGGATCTAGATCGGGATCCAGATCTCGTATCCAGTTTGCGGCTACAGGGCAACGGCCAAACTGATCCAGATCTGCAACGCGTACATGGTGTGTACACGCTTGGTTAGTGGTCGCTGCACTTTTTAAAAAAAAACTTTAAGCGGTACGTGTAGGTCGCGTATAATAAAGTATTCCTCGATCACAAAGGGTTACGCGTAGCATTTGTACACTTTACTCTTCGAAAGAGCGCTGTACTTCGCCATCACTGCGCCAGTGTAGAGGTCTTACACGTCTGCTCCCATGATCGTATCTGTGATCTGGATCTCGGTGTGATGCGCCATCGGATCGGATCTGCGCTCCGTTGTAGATTGCCCCATTGTAATTAAAGAAGATTTGGACTAAGCTAACCAAGAACTATGAAAGAGGGCTTCAAAATCATCCCGAGTTATGTTCTGCGGGGAGGTCTTGACGGCAGAAGTCAGAATATGGGCTACCATTCCTACTTCAACACCAGGTAAACACGTTAAAATTCCATATACGCAATGTTCAAAACTCTCCAATTTGATATCCCAGATGAAACATCGAATTTAAGAAGATTGAACAAAGACTACAAAATAGAAAAGGAAGTGAGGAGCAGGAAATCTAGATAAAACACCAGGGGGCAATATGCAAACAATGAGCAAAAAATGCTCAAGACTAATCAAAAAAAGTTGCAACATTCACATTATGACTGATAATAAAAACCATTGAAATTACATTATTTTACTGTGTTTTGATGTATAGTTACTTATTAATATTATGATCTGATATGTTATTAGATTTCCATTAGATAGAATGTGCGTTTTTCTTTTAGGCGCTTATATAGAGTTGTTGATGTGCTTTTTATTTCGCAAAGATTGACATTATGTACCAAAAGCTAGTATTGGAGTTCTTCACGTCTGATATTAAATGGCCGCCATTAAAGTTGTTGGCCGACATCCGCCAAACCTCTTAAATGTGCCATTTCGATTCATACGCTTGAATCTCATTCAGTGATTCAGTGTTCTTAGCGTTTATATCAAAATTAAATCTCCCAATTAATGGTTTTTTGGAGTTATAAGTAAGTATAACGTATAATCTCTAATCAATTTAAATTACTTTAACTGCTTTGTTCCTCCTAAGCCCCTTGTATTAATCAAATGATTCACCCAAGTGTTAAAAACAGATAATGCTGCTATGTGTTGATCCCGGGGTGGGTTAGTGCTATAATCTATAATCAGCGGGCCATTGGTGATGGTGATGACGACGATGACGTTGATCGTAAGGTGTGAAAAGTGTTGTTACTCATCCTCATTCGTTGTCGTCACTATATATGCATTAATTTTTTTTTATATTTGGTTTTTACGTGAGAATCCATGTTTTTCTATAAATGATTTATCTCATCGCCCCTTTTCAAAGTTCACCAAACTTTACAGTGCATGTGGGTTTCTCGTAGGATTGACCAGTTATATCGCTGATGGTTTGTAAATTATTATTTTAGGTGTTTCAATTCAAAGGCTTTGTCGCGTATTTTTACCGATTTGTAAATATATTTGTTTATGTCTTTATTTTTGTTGTCGTGCCTCCAAAGAAATAAATGCTAACCAGATGTATTTTGCTGTAAACTATGTAAGTTCCCTACACATAATACATGCATAAGTATGGTAAATATATGTTCAAATGAATTCATTGTGTCAATGGCAATAAGTTGTCCGTACATAATGGTCCAAATTCTCATGATGACGGACGCAACATATGTGCCGAAATAACGTAATGTTAAAGCGATTTAATTTTTCGAAAATTCGATAAGATGATGTTATCCCTTCAACTATCACAAATTATCATTGAGAATGACCATGGTTATGATCTTAAAATCAAAAAAGTACTTGTTTTTAAAACATGGACATAAGATGACAACTCAATGAGACCATATCATATTCCCAAGAGAAACAACCTTCAATTATTAATTTCAATGTTAGAAGCTTGGATAAAACTTTGAGAAAGTAAAAGGAATGCCTCAAAACAATTAATCACAATTTTTCTATAAGTGGTCTAACTGGAAAGCAACTTGAAAGATACCCAATTGATTACTACAGCTTGCGGAATAATATTTGAAAACATACAAATAGAGTTGGACGGGAAAAGGGGGGATTTGTATGTAATCGAAGACACTCTGATTTTGAATACCAATAAAGAAAAGATCTTTGCAAGGCAACTCCAAACTCGAGTCATTTTTATTGAAATCAATCAAGAGAAAGGACAAAATATACCATAGGGGTTCTGTACAGGGCTCACACGTCGATTGAAACTTCATGGATGAAATTAATTATACTTTGAGGAAAAGCGCTAACGAAAGTAAAGTTGTTACATATGGGTGATTGTAATATTATTCTACTAAAAGACGAAATTAAACAGGCCCATTTCACGACTATATAAATCTTTTAGGTAAATATTCGCTATCCTTACTATTTTAAAGCCAACTAGAATACAGAAACAAGTTGCTACGTGTAATGACAATATTCTTACTATTAATTAGATGAACAAAATTTGTTATTTTATATCAGATTTAAGTGTCACTTTCCAACAACCTTAATGACAGAAACTAAAGTACGTAGAGCACCGGTACCGGAGGAAAAAAAAAAGGATGTTTGCACAAAAGAAATTTTACAGATGAAAACGTCAATAATTTCAAATTATAAATTCCATTTTAAAAAGGAATGAGTGGTACTTGACGGTTGTAATTGTAAATGTGACTATAATAAGTTCATTTCAAAATTCACGATCTCTATGATGAATGTGATTCCCTTAAAAAAATACCACACACACCGAAGGAAAGATCCATAATCCATGGATAACGAAAAGGATTAGTAATAGCATTACACCAAAAAATTAAATTATACAAAGCAATTACTGAAATTTCCATCTGAAGAAAGGCTAGGTAAATACAAAACTTAGCTGTTAGAAATAAATTACACACTTTGATACGTAAATCAGCGCAAATACTATTGAAAATAAATTTCCGCAAACAAAGACCAAACATCAGCAAACTTGGAAAATTAAAATGGTATTAATTGGACGTGGAAAAAAATCATTCAACCAAGAACACTTCAAAAATGGACTGCAATGAGAAAGTTACTGATCCCCATGTAATATCAAATGATTTTTTTTAATGACTTTTTGTCAACATAGGCCCCTAAACTCGCTTAATATAAATAGTTCTGGCAAAAATATAGGATTATTTAAAAAATCCAATCAAACAAGTTAGTTTATCGATCACCCAATTGTTGAAGATGAAAATAATTAAAATCTTAGTTAAATTTGACCAAAACAAAAGCTCAGGCCATGATCACATCGGCACATTATATGTGTAAAGCGAATCCGCTAAGAGATCAGTAAGCCACTTGCTATGATTTTTAACCTTTCAATTCAACCGGAAATGTGTCCAAATGAATTAAAAACTGAAAGGTTATACCAATATACAAGAAAGATAATGCAGATATTCTATTTCAAACTACCGACCAATTTCGATTCTTGCCCTGTTTTTCTAGATACTTGAACGACTTGTTTTCAATAGTGTGTAAAAACATATGAACAAATACTTACAGCCTTTTAAATATAAAACAACAATTCGGTTTTAGAAAGAACCATCAACTTAATGGCAATTATGGAATTAGTAGATATAAAATTAATTAGTGCAGTAGAACGACAATGGAAAACCATGTTGTATATACTAGAATTTGTCTAGGCGTTTGATACAATAGATCATAACATTTTACTTTATAAACTGGAACATTATGCTTTAGAGGAGTTGCATTGGAATGGTTCAAAAACTATCTTCTAATAGAAACAATTTGTATTTAAAGTCATGAAATCTGATCTAAAAGACTAAGATGTGGTGTGCCCCAAGTTTCAATTTAGGCCCTCTACGGTTTATATTATATATAAATGATATTATAAATACATCATCATATTGGAATTTATAATTTTGCAGATGACACACATTTTTTTTTTTTTTTTTTTTTTTTTAATTTAATTGAAAGTAAGGTTGATTTAATAAACAGGAGCTCCAAGAAGTTACCACATTGGTTCAAAAGCGAAACAATGTGTGACTGTCAGTAAATGCCTAGCAAAACAAACATTTTATGATTATGGTGACCCGCCAAAACACTGCCAATATGCAAATAATATTACCATTTCAATCGATGGTACACATTTACCAGGGAGATAAAACTCAATTCCTAGTGTTTATAATGACGAGAATTTTAACGTGGAAAGGAACATATTAGTGCTATTCAAGAAACTTATATCTAGGAAAGTTGGTATGCTGAACAAACTTAAACACTTTATACCAAAACGAATTTTGCATTCCTTATACTGTACACTTATCTTACCGTATTTAAATTAGAATATTGGTTTGGGGTAATTCGTGCAAGACATACTGGATAAAGTGTTGAAACTACAAAAACGGGCTGCCGAAAAAGATTTGTAATGTTCACTTTAGAAGTCATAGTAAGCCATTATTAGAGAACAGTAATTTCGAAAATGTATATGAAATTTTTCAAACTAGAACTGGAATTATTTATATATAAATAGTCAACCAATAACATTCCTATCCATTTTCAATGATTATTTCAATAAAAGATGCAATGTTCCTGAACTTGAAACGAGAATATGCAAAGAATTAGGACTTCAGAAAAATAAAACTAGTTTATGCTTCTAAAGGAGTCAGATCAAGTGGACCAAGTCTGTGGAACTCAATCCCAGATAATTTCAAAAACGTTACAAATTTAAAAGGAATTCAGAAAAAAAATATAATATCTATGCTTATCAGCAAATTATTAGAAATATTTCCCTGGCGCTTTGCGGTTGTGTTCCCTTTGTTGCTTGTATTTTATCTAAGTTTTTTTCTTTTATGTTTAAATGGTAGTTATAAGAACAGTTAAGTTTTTCATTTGGGGGGTGACGCTTTGGCCTTTCTTGGCCTTTTGGTCATCTCCTCACCTCCACATAATTGGTATATTATACGGTTTATGTTATTTATATATTGGTTAATGTGCATTGTATGTGGAAAATAAGTTTTCTTGATTCTGACTTTAATGTTACAGTGGCCATTACACTTGTTCATTGGATCTTATAGTATATCTAGTAACTCCATAGTTTGAAAATACAGGGTTGAATAGATAATTATCTTTATGGCGACGCCATCTTGCATTCTCACAAACGCCCAAGGATGCCAAGGTGACACCGGCAGATTCTTTTCTACACACCCCTAATCTATCATTTGAGCAAAAAAAAAAAAAAATGTAGAATACTCAAGTACGGTCACATGATGTACAAGCAAGTAACAACAATACGTCGGGTTTCTAACAAAGCGTATCGTGGTAGCAAAAGGCGGGAAAACCCTTGCAATCAATACCAGCATTTGATGTGCCATTTAGTAGGGTCTTAATAGATTGAGTAGGACCACTCCAAAGACCAAGTCGGAAATCGTATTATGACTTATCATGGGTGCTTCCACAAGATTCCCTGAGGATATAGCCTGAGAAATATTAGGGCAACAAAATATAGTGAAAAGGGCTCTAAACAAAGTTTTTAACCCTAGTAGGCCTTCCAAAATCAATTCAGACTGATCAAGGATCAAATTACATGTAAGGTTTGTTTCAACAAGTGATGGGACCAGTGGGAATTTCCCAGTACAAGTTCTTCAGCATACCACCCAGAATCCCAGGGGGCCCTAGAAAGGACCACCAAAATTGAAAAAATGATCAACCTATTGTTTTAATTTGAGAGGGATTGGGATGAGGGAAGTTCATCTCTGTTATTTGCTACAGGGAGGCTGTACAAGAGTTCATTAGGATTTCGTCCATTTGAGTTGGGGTGTTGGTCACAAAGAAAGGGGATCATGAAATCGTACTGAAAGAAAAATGGTTGTGGGAAAATCCCTGATGTGAAATTGCTAGATTATGTGTCTCAATTCAGACACAGGCTCCAAACGAGCCATGAATTGCCAAAGAAAATCCCAAACGAGCCAGGCAAAAATTTCTCCGAAAACATGGTATGACAAGATGCCAGGAAACGAGTATTCAAAACCAGGTGACGAAGTTTTGGCACTTTGTCAATACAAGGGCATCCTTTGCAAGCCAAGTATCATGGACAAAAATGAGATGAGACAAAGTGCGAAAACCTTGACTATGTTGATCAAAACAACCAGGTAGGCGTAACAGTCGACAGTTATGTCACTTAAATATGTCAAAGAGTATAATGAAAGAGGTGATTGATAAAAGTAAAACTTGCGTGTGTAGTGTTCCATACCAAGTGTTAGTGATGAGTGTGCAAATGATGAATCAAGAGGCAGTACTATGAACAAAGACAGCCTGTAAACACAGAAAATGGTTTATGGTGTCAATTGCAAAATTCTGACATACTGCCAATTTAAACAAGAAAACTAGGTCATCACTTAACTCAACACATGAGGATGGTTGCGGGAAGGGTTATGGTAACCGGAGCTGTGTTCGTCGACCAACAGCGCGTACGACATGTTAATCACAGATGCCTACTCCATTAGATCCTGGAAATTACCAAGGACATTCGCTTTTGACTGAGCTTATCCGAGGATTGTTGGCGAAATGGATGTTCTTTGTTCAGCTAGTGGCGAAGAAGAGCCGAAGGGCGTTAGCCAGAATGGTCTACCACAAGGGAGGTGCTGCACCTCTCCTGTTCAACATCTAACAACGACAAACCTGGAAGTGCAGGAACCTGTCGTTTTATTTATGAAGACGATCTGAAATTGGCGCACAAGATGCGGACTTTACAGTTGTTGAAGAGACTCTCCAAACTTTGGATGAAACTCACTCCTATGGAGGGAAAAAACCACCTACGTGAAATCCCAGTAAGTCACAGGTGTGTGCTTTCCATCTACGAACCGGAAGCAACAAACGTTAAGCTTAAAGTACCTGGTCTGGAACACCCATGGACTTGTGATAACACGTTACCTCAGGAGTTACCCCTTGGACCGCACTCTCTATATAAGACCTCATTCGAGATAGACGCAAGAGATAACCCGTATGTGTTAAGCCCCCCCCCCCCAAGACCCCCCCCCCCCCCCCATTTGAACAAAAACTCCCACACTGGCACAAGATGGGGTGCTCGCCCACATACACTAAGATCGAGCGGTGCACTTGCCCTGTGCTACTCATGTTGCAGAGTATGCCTGCCCTTATGGGAAAGATCAACCATGCCAAGACGCGTGAGTAGCGTTATTAAATGGCCTCCTGCCGGCTACACAGGATGCCCCGTCAACACCAACGGAAAACTTATACATTCCTTAGCAGGAATTGCTTCCACCAGACATCCGTCGTTAGCGTAGCGAGCATGAAGAGGCGTAGCTGCCAAGTATCTAATGTGAAGCACCTATGTCTGGACAGATTACCTGTTGCCATCCGCTTTAATCCAGAGAGAGATTTTTAAAGCAAAGGCCAACCTCTTGAAACAGTCTGTAAGGAGCATTTGAGAGTCGCCTTGTGGAAAGAAGACTTGGTTTGACGTCTCGTAGACGTCTAAGGTCAGAAATACCTTTCAAACACAAATAATGAGCCTTGTGCACAAAATGATTAAATTTATATTAATAAACAATTTTATTAAAATGCATTTACGTTGGTCTTGTATTAAACTATTTTGGTGTGTTTGTTCCAACTTTAAAAGTACATAAAATGCAAAATCACACAGTACAACAATTATTAATAACTGATACTATTGTCATCAAGAATGTCCACTATGTAAAAGAAGCGTGCAGTTCAACGAGGATATGTCATCACAGAGAAGACTTCAAAATGACAGCTCACAATTCATAAAAAACTCCTCAGGTATTATATTACAAGGGAATATTTCAGTCATGAAGGGTTAATCTTGTCCAGAGTTAAAGATGTCAAGGTTAAATTAAGTCCTCGACGATAATAAAATCCACCAGTATATCAGTCCAAGATAATCACCCCCCCCACGATTTCTATCGTCCACAATTTTGGAATCATTTGATTCCCAGCACTTCGCTTCAAAGACGACAGAGAATATCTACAGCATACTCTGCTCACATGGAATTATATATCCGGGCACTAGGTACTGATGTCTGCTCCTTAAGCAGAGTAAAATAGCTATCTTCTAGCTACTTGTTAGAAGTGGATTGAATGGCAGAGAGTCTTACAGTGATAGTATTTAAACTACTCATAGGATAGATTCCTTTCTAACAATAATCATTACATATTCTTATTGCATAAAACATAACCTTACACTAGCTGCCAATCGGAATTCATCACCCGAATACATCACTTCATTCTATATAACTCTATGGGGGAATTACAGATATTGACAATGTTGTGATCTTTTAAAGCATAAACAAGCTTCGAAGTTTAGCATCTTGGGATTTCACATTTTCCCCTATTGTGCAATCTAACAGGTTGACTTAGCAAAACAACTCTGGGAATCCCATTTCTCTCTTTTATAGTAAACAAAGTGCTTTCCGTGAAGAAATCTTTTCTCAAATTAAAATTGAGAAAAGAAAATAATATTTTTAAAAGTTTAATAAGAAAAAATGGAGGAGGCCATTATAACCTTCCATCAACCACGTAAATTCTATTGGTATTGAACCGGGTGAGCATCTCCCACCTGGAGAGCTGACTCCTATGGGTCTGAATGGCGATGCCTCAACAGATTGAGAACCAGCACTGGCCGATCTAAGGTTTCCTTGAAGAAATAGAAGTGGGGCTATCTGGGAGAAGGTAAGGATACTACCTGTGGTTGTGGAACAGCAAGACAGACAATGGAACATCTCTTGGTCTGCCCATTTGCTGGAGCAACAATGCAAAAACAAGGACCTTGCGGAATTCAGTGAAGAAGCCAGAAGTTGTACCCATCTCCTGGCTGCTGGATCATATGTGAGAACCACAGGTTTGGACTCGATAAGAAGAAGAAATCTCCCAGAAGGCAACAAGGTGAATTGAAATAATTAATTTCACAAGTGGGGGAAAACAATTTCCTGATGTACCCAATGAAAAACACATGTCATTTAACCCATGACATTGATGTAGGTGAATCCCGAGCCTGTAAAGCAACATCTTATCCGGGAATCAAATCAAGGCTGCAACATACTCAGGAAATGAGGTGATGAAAACATGCTGACAATAGAATTATGAGCAGAGAAAGAGTGAATGGAGCTCCCCCATGTATTATGGTTGCCCAAAACCGCTGGGATGGTCATTTCGTGTTGTCACAGATTTTCGAAAAGTCGACCTCGTTCCAAACGGACTATATCCAATTCCAAGGATTGATGATGCATAGAGAGAGTTGGAAATGCCAAATTGTTAGCAATTTGATTTGTTTGAGGGGTGGTTGGTATTGGCAAGTTCCCCTCACTGACCGTGCCACAAGAAATTTAGCCTTTTGTACGCCCGATGGCTATACCAATACAAGAGAAATGGCAGTTGGTCTCAAAAATTCCGCCGCGACATTGCAAAAGACTAGTGAACAGAGTAGTCGCAGACATAGGAAAATTGTGAGGACTATGAGATGATCTCCTGGTTTACATGGGAAAAAGACAATTAAGGCCGCTCCCTAATGTTTGAGAAATGATTTCTCAGGCAGGTTTGACGTTGTGTGAATCTGGTTTGAAAAGGGCATTTTTGCCATGCAAATGGACGTCTTCAGGAAGGGCATCGGTCAATTATTCTGTGCTTCCAATATATCCTCACAACAGCCAGTAGTGCTGAGTGTGAGGTTGAGTTGAATCCGGCCACCCTCGTTTACGGGGCAAAACCGGATTTAAAAACTTTGGTTAACTAACTAAACTAAATGTCACATACTTATGGCATGTGTTGTAGGACAAGGCAAATTGGGCAATCACAGCAAAAGGTGAAGCAATGAGAAATCCCCCACACCAAAGAGCAAAAAAAGGGTCTAATGAGAGTCTTTTAGGTATGGTCGAGGTATTACAGGAAATACTGCGTGTGCGCTGACCAACCTTTCTGAAGACAAATGCAAAGTGTGTGGTCAGAGCAATGCAAAAAAGCGTTTGAGGAAAAGCCAAATCTAATTTGATGAATGCGCCAGTTGTGATTGCGCCGACTTTCAGAAACAACAAGTTGGCAGTTGATGCCAGGCTGTAGGCTTGGTTGGGTTCTTCATGCAAGAAAGATGAAATGCATGATAAATATCCTGTATGTTATTTCCCAAGAAGTTTGACAAAGGATCAGAAAAAACTACTCAAAAATACAAGAATGTCTTGCATTACTATTGTCATTGAAAAATTTTGAAGTGTACTTGAGTACAACAGTGCACCCAGTTCTAGTGCACACGGATCACAATCCGTTGACTTTCATCCACAAGATGAAAAACAGAAATCAGAGACTTGTCAGGTGGAGTTTAACTCTACAAGAATACAATCTGGACATAAGACATATCAAAATAAAAGAGAATGTCTTGGCAGATGCCTTGTCCAGAGCTGCCTAAATGTTTATCAGGAATTAGTATTACAACTTGTAATATAGACTGAAGGCAGCAATGCAAGAACATTATAAAAAATTGTAAATTTTGCAGTAAGTAAAGTGTAAGTTAACCATAAATTGGTTAAAGGTATAGAGCCAGATTTTGGAAAATTTTCATTTCATTTAATTTTTTTAGGGGAGGATGTTTATATTACCCTCACATTTTATGATTAAAAATATTAATTTTATTTCTCAATTTTACTTGGGAAAAGATTTCTCATGAAAAAACACTTTGTTTATTATGGAAATCCCCTTGTGCTATATTGAGATCAGACTAGGTGTTATTCACTAGATAGATTGCACAAGAAGAGAAATGGAAATTCCCCAAGATGCTAAATTTAGAAACTGAGTCAACTTGTTTATGCTTTAAGATTCAAATATTCAAATAAGTTTTATTAGCATCTTCATTCAGTCAATACATTATATAATGATAAAATTCATTACAGAAATATAAAGAGGTAAATGGTGGTTTTTTAAACAGAATTTATTTAGTAAAGACATTAAATGAAAATGCAGGAGAGGCCATAATAAGTCAGATGGCCCACCTTACACTATACAGAGTTTACAATTAATATTGGATTACAAGACAGGACGGGACAAGATTAGACAAGACAAAACAATACAGGAAAAGACAAGACGAGGACTTGACAAATATTTTAACAAGCTTAAGGGCAAAAGACCTATTGAACAGTAGTGAAGCCAAAACAAGAAATGACGATTGCAAAAAAAAAAAAGATGTGAAGGTATTGCAATAATTATCGAGTGATCAACAAGAAAATTGAAAGGATAAAAGGTTTTATAACAAATATAACTTAATTGAATATTTATTATCATTCCAGGGTTTTAGATTAAGTTTAAAAGCACTAGTGGTTTTTGAGGCTTATGATATTGTCCCCTAAGTGCATTACAATATTTTGGGACCAGTGTATTTTACTGAGTTATTTAATTAGATTTGATGAGGGCTTTAGTGAATGTGATGTATAATGTGATTGGTGGGGGATGCATTTTCTAGATCTATGAAGTCACTGTGTTTGAGAAATAATTTGGAAAATGAGTTTGAAGGGGTTTGATTGTAGCGATACATGCAAACTGCTGTTTGGGTTTGTTTAAATCAAAAATGTGAGTGTTTTTAAACTTGTGAAACATGGTTTAGTGTGAGAGGTGTATTCGGTGTTATTGATGATTTGAGATGGCTCGTTTTTGGCGTTTGAATATAGTTGTCCAATTACTCGAATTTGGAGAAGTCCTTGGAACATAGTTGTCTTAAAGTGTTATGTCAGTAATGGCCAACGGCTTTTACTGTAAGATATGTACGGCAGTCAGTATTTATGGTTGCGGAATTTCTAAGGATGTCGGAGGTTCTTTAGAAATGTGATTGTAAGATTTGAAATGTTTGATATTTCAGGAAAGATTTTATCAATTTATTACCACCTAGAAATTTTGTATGATTACGGGGTGAATGGATGTATTGGTCAATCTGCTTTTGTTGGCGAGGGTGTGTAATGTTTTTCTTTGTAAAGTGAATATTAGTTAGTTTTGGATACATTAAGCGGAAAGTTATTAGATATTTGGGGAAATAAATTTTTTTTTTTTTTTTTTAAAAACCAGTTAGATAAATTAATTAGCTCTTTGTTAAATATGTTTGGAGAGTTTTGGAATGGAGTGCCAAATCGTGGGAAACGCATTTCAATAAGGAATATAAACCCCAAAAAAACTCGTCTAAACTCGTCTTCATGGGCCAAATTATTCCCATTGAAAAATGTGTTTCACACGATTTGGCAGTCATCCATGGTGTTGTGAGTGTGCCTAAGGTTTTGTGATAAAAATTATTGGTGGCATCGGCAAATAATACAAAAGAGAAAGAGGGAAGAGGAAGGAATGTCATTAAACATAATGAGAAAAAAGTAGTAGAGGACCCATATAGACCCTGGAGGGACACCGCAGGAAAGGGGAGAGAGATAGAAGAGTGAGAAAAACGAGGTGAATGTTGTCTGTTGGATAAATAGCTGGAGAGTAGGTCTAAGGGAACACAACGGATACCGTAGTGGAATATCATGATCGATGGTTGTCGAAGGCTGGGATAAATCGAGGAGTACCAATAGGGTGATAATTGGCAGAAAGCTAGAGAAGAAAGAAAGAGACGTTATTATAGAATCCGAAGAGCAAGGTCAGTAGAGCGTTGTCGTGCGAAAAGCGTATGGTTATCATGAAGGATGTGGAGTGGGTGAGGAAAGTATCAGCCTGTTATAGAGAAGGCGTTTTTTTTTTTCCCAAACAAAGGGGGGGGGGGGGGGATTTTGGAAAAACATGAAGAAGAAATATAGGGCGGGTAAGTTGGAGAGATAGGGGGACGTCTTTCATGATTACATGAGACCTTCGCAACCTGAGAGCCGAGGGAAAAGATACCACTGATTAAGGAAGCGTGAAGATGTAGTGTAAGGGGTTAGGAGATAAAGGGAATGACAATTTACGATAGGAGGGGCTAAACATCTTCAGAGCCTGCGCATTTTTGCCATTCTGAATGTTCTTAACAATGTCAGAATCTCTTTTCATCGATACGGATTCAAGAAAATGTGAGTTGGGATAGGGATCATCAAGACAATCCGAAAATAAAGACGACGGGGATTCTTGGAGGCAAGTTCTGGACAAATTGCGAAGAAGGAATTGACCTTATGGGAGATGAGTCCTGGCAGGGCTCTGAAACTTGGTAGAACATATAGAATAGGAAAGAGCTTTAGGTCTGGAATTTTTGCCGAGAAGTGTGATATTTGCCATTGGGTTTTTTTTTTTAATTTTATGGTGTTTTTTTGTGTTTTTAAATTTGTTCTTTAAGTGAATGAATGAAGTCTTGATACTTGATTCGGTATTAATTTATGTCTATATTTAACATAATTATGTTTAGTATGTCAATGGATGTTTTATGAATTGATTGTAACAATTTGTTCTAGTTTGATTGATGATTATCCTGCAGTATCCGCGGTTTAACTTTCCTTACGTTATGTTTTTTATTAATTTTGGAAACAATGTTCATAAGGTCCGTCAATGTCGTATGAAAGGATATCATAGGATTTATCAGCAGAAGGAAATATCTAAGACATCATCCCATGAATTTGGAGTAATTCAGATTGAAATGAAGTAATCGTAGCGTTAGTTATTTTCTTTGGGTGTTGTGTAATATTGTTTTTAGATTTGGAGTATTTTCTTTATCTATGTCATTGTTTATAATATGATGAAAACAGGAAAATGGGTCAGTTATGTCGTTGTAAAGAAAACCTGGCGTAATTTTATGATTCTAGGAGTTAGTGAAGAAATTGTCAATGAGGGATGATGTCCAGTTGTCACCACACGAGTAGGTTTATCAATGAGTGGATAAAAGGATGAGTACATGGTGTTAAGAAAATTCATGTGAATCGTAATGGAAGGAGTGGTAGCAAATTGATGTTGGAAATCTTCACAATGAAACTAGGTAGGTTTGACGATTAATCAAGTTAATTGTGGGGATAAATTTGTGAGAAAGGCTGAGGACATTCTGTCGGGGCGGTCTGTAGATGACACCATAATCGTATTGTGAGGTTGGCTTCAATCTCAACAAAAATGATTAATTGTATTCCAACGTTTAAGTAGGTTTAAATCATTACAAATTTGAAGTTAAGATAATTGGAAATTGGAAATATATAACGCCACCCCACCCTCTTAACACGTCAAAAGATCAAAACATATTGCTTGATTTTGGGATTCATCATGAGTTATGAAATGTGAAATGATGCAATTCATATGATGTCATTTATTGCGAACATCTGATTGTGACAGTGCAAAGGATGTTACCGCCGCATGTAAGGCTTGTTATTGTAAGATATTATAGGGAGAATATAGTAGATTGAGAGTTATTAATGGTCATTGGAAGGAATCAAGGCCAGCTGTTGTTCAGTTGTGGGATTCATATGAGGTCAGGGCAGTACGTAGTAGGATAAATTGATATTTACCACAGGCGCTGCATATGTGTAAAGCCCGATTTTTACGCTGTCATCTTCGAGGCCAACGTGAAGCTTCAGTTTTGGAATAAAAAAAAAAACAACTGGGAGTCAGTTGGGTCCTAAAAACTGAATTAGGTGGTGATACTTGGATGGTGCTTGATGCGATAGAGCTTGTCGTCGAGGGAAAAGAAAGAAAACCCGGTCTTGAATTGCTGGACAAAATTACCTACAAAAACTCAGAAGATGCCATGGATAGTGGGACCCTAGCAGGCTTTCATTTTTGAATCTTCGCTGTGAGGACATATCAGCGTTGAATGCCAACCACTGCTTGTAATACGGGACACTAGAGGACGTTAAAAATATGAAGTATCGTAGTTTATACATAATGTAAAGTTGTTATTGTAATTTTGTTTGGACATACCAAATTCTGAACCATATGATTAAATCAATATAAATCGTGTGAAATTTGAAAAATTCAGATCAATGTGCACAAGGCTCATTTGTTTGGGTACAATGTATTTGGACACTTTGGAAATCCATGATGAAATACGTCATTAACACATGATTCTCTTTTTATAACATTCGCAGACAAGAAAGAACCCAATTTTACTATATGCATTAATTGAAGGGACGCCTCCAGAACAGTGGGGAAAGATTTTATGCGAAGAAGTCCGATTTTAGATGCAGGAGGAAACCGAAGTGCTTGGAAAAAACCTGCGAAGACAAGTATGGATCGGCAACCAAATTCACATACAGCACTGGCTCGACCGGGAATCGAACCCGGGTCGCATTGGTGAATGGTGAGCGACTCGACCGCTACACCAACTCGCCCTCTCTTCTAACAAACAACAGTATGTCGTCGTGTTATACACTTTATCTTAAAGAACTTACTGAAAACAATTTCCACTATTAAATAACTGTTTTCGCAGTTTGTTTTTGAAGTCAATCCCTTCTTTCAAATTTCAAATCTGTTCAAATATGAATAACGTTATTCTTTCACCGTTCTCAATCAATCAGAAAGTGGCACACACTCAAATTTTGTGTTCCCCAGTAAACAAGAGTTATCTCTCGATTGAAACAAGCACATGAGACGAAATAAAAAAGTATAGGAAAGCCTGGTCTTTTTTCTTTTTTTCCTTATGTTGCAATTTAATTATTGAAAACAAAATCGTATTCGATTGTACCATTTCTTTAAACAGGCTGCATTTTGGTTTGTATTGCATTTTGTATTGAGAAAATAAGTTGGTCGTAGTTTATCCAACCATACACTCATTGCATTCACTGTTTTTTTTTATTTATTTATTTGCCTTTTTCTGAAAGCGGAAGTGTAGCTTTAGCCACGTGGAACATGGCCGACAAAGGCATGGACCAGGACCATATGATCCTCCTGGACCATATGGTCCTGGAGCATAATTTCTGGCCAAATTCCCATAGAGCATGGACCACGTGGCTTCAAATTTGTCAGATTCTTCAATCATGTCTGGAGGAATTCAGGTGCTGAGTCTTGCTGATGAACCGTATGGCATGCACGATCATGGCTTAAAATTGACAAAGAATATACTCCTTCATTTTCGGGCATGATAAGTAGGGCACAATAATCACAAAACACACATTAATTTGCGGCACCATAAACAAACACTGGAGGGGTCACTTTGGTTACAAAGAGTCAGCAGATTGCAAAAAAAAGGAGACAGTAAAGAGACTACAAATGAGGCTGATACAGATTCCATAGTTACTCATGATGACTGATTCGACGCGATCTAGTGAAATCCAAAGAGGCCCAAGAGCTATCATCATTACCTCTTCTGATGTTAATTTAGCCAAGGTGAACCCAATAAAAAGAGCAAAGTTGTTGAAGATTTGGCCCCTGATTTCCCTAACTCCCTTGATCACCTCAACCATCTTTCAACTGTCTTAGCATTTTCAGAACATGGGCTTACTGACAACCAAGTCAACACACCTCACTTTAATGGCTTACACGTACATTCCAGACCGCGTCACTGGCATATGAAGGGGAGTTTTTCTTTACATAAAAAATCACCTCCACCCCTCTTCATACAAATCATCGACACAACAACAGGACCAGAATTTGACTCACTTTTTCAATCGCTCTCACCAGTAACACCAACAATAGACATAAACACATAACTGTCGGAGTTACTTACCAGAACTTCTGAACACACAATCCAAATTTTAACAACAGCTTCTGAGCAGCTTCTCACTGAACTAAATAAAACTAACCACGATGCCTATATTGTCGTTGATCTTTATATCATCTTCTTAATTATTCCACTCATCCACAACATCAAGGACTTTATTACAACATCCTTGCAACTCCTACAAGCCCCAAAATTAACTAGACCTACCACTTTACGCATAACCCAAGCCACACTCTAATCCTCACAACAATACAACAAAATACTTTTTAAAGCTCAACTCAAAAAACTTTTCATCCACCAGTACAATTCTTAATCAATTGTCCCCCAGGTCCCTTTTTTCTCTCCCTCACTTTATTCTTCATTTCTATCATTCTCTACTCATTACTTTTTTTCTCCACTCTACCTCTTCTACCCCTCCTCTGCTTCCCCTCATATGCGATAGTACTAATACCTCAGCAAGACCTGTTGAACGTCTGTCATTTGTCCATTTCCCGTATCCTTTATTCCCGTTAATTGTTTGTGTAGCCTTAGATATCTTGTTTGTTTTTTTTTGTTTCTTTGTTATGTATATTTACCTATGTAATATTTTATATCATCCCCTACTTGTGTCATTATTGTAATATTGAGTATATTTTACTTGTATGGTTTACAGGGCCAGCAATAGCCCTATAGGGTTGTCCATTACTGGTCCTAGCATATCATATCCCTCAAATGCTCATTTTAGCACAGTTTGCAATTTATACTTTATGTATTATGAATTAATATACTGTATTATTCATTTCTGTCAAGTACGATATGTTATGCTGAATAAATACATTGAACATTGAACATTTTTGGAGATTTGCGTTTTCCTATAAATCTATTCATGTAGATCCATGCCTGGCCTTGAATGGCCGTCAGTGGGAACTATATGCTAATTACATTTATATTTTTTTGTATCTGATATATATAAGATTATTGTTATTTTTGTAAATGGAAGATTGGTGTGTTAATAATATATGTAATAAAAAAGTGAAAAAAAAGGATTTGAAAAACGTCAAAATCACCGGGGGGCTGAAGGCTGAAACTTGTCCAAAATGGGCTGATTTTGCAAGATTTTGCAGAATTACCGGGAGGCGCGCGCCCCTCCACCCTCCCTAGATCCGCGCCTGGGTTTGGTGGTTAAATTATTTTGTTCTGCATTTTAAGCCAAACTCAAGAAAGTGACATCATTTGGTGATTGGTCTGTAAAGGTAGAGTATCCATGTTATCTAAAAAGTGAGGTCCAATGTAAAGGGGTCAATGCCGGGAGCCATTAGTGGCATTCCTGTTGGTGCTACTGGTGAGGAAGAGTTGAATGAACGTAAGCTATTGTAAAGCGCTTGGGGTTTGGCTGAGCTGTAAGGTTGAATAGAAAGGATGGGAAATGGGAAATTCTTTGACAGTGTGTCTTACTTTTTCAAGGAAATATCTTCCATCAGAAATCATGATTGGTTTAGAAGTATTCAAAATCAAACCTTGTGGATCAGATTATCCGTTGTTTCAAGTGCCAACGATTAGTCACATGGCATCTACTTCTATAAGCAGTGTATGTTGTGTTATGCATAGGGGTCCTCATGGTTTTGCTATGTCCTAGTGAAAAATCCCAAAACTGCAACTTTTAATTTGGGGGGGTTGCGTCTTTCGGGCGCTCTATCTCAGCCATTTTTGCACGCTTTTTTACAAGCGAGGTGTTATATGAAAGAGCAAGACCTAGGCAATAAAATGTATATTTCGAAACTTTCAAAATGGTCTGACTTTGGCACAACACTGATCGAAAAACATGCCGAGATACTTTTTGTGCCAGGTGTATGTTTAGACGTCTACAATGTTCACATAAAATCATTTTCCCCATATTTGTCAATCTTTTTATAATTATATAACTTGAATAATTTTGAGAGTAAACATGGGAGTAATTCTTATGCCAAACATTTGGAAAAATTAAACTTCGGAAGATTATAGAAATTGGTCATCTAATTTTGGAAACTACCATGCATAATGATAGCACATGACTACAATCACGATACAATTTATTTTCAAAACATTTCCAAAATATATATAAATAGTATTTGTATAGCACATAAACAATATTGTGTTTTTAAAGTGAAAGCATGGTATAAGTTTATGATTGTATATTGCACATAATATATTAAATGAACTACAATCTACAATCTACTTTCTATCCATTTATCCAGGCCCGTACGCAGGGAGAGTGGGGCGGGGGTGGGGTGGGCGGGGGCAAAAAGGTCCACTTTTTGGTGATTTGTTTTTATAAAAAGGTAGAAAAATTAGAGGAATTTTGACAAAAAGTCCACTTTTTGGTGAGGAGATGTTCAAAAAGTCTAAAAAAGGACCATTTTAGGTGGTTAGGTCCACCGTAAAACCGCACCTCCCCAAAATAAATCCTGCGTACGGCCCTGCATTTATCTGTTTTCTCTCTATAGCTATCCATCTTTTTTTATCTGTTCGTCTATCCATCTCTCTCTAGAATATGTCAAATATGTTAACAATACGATGAATGTGTCAATATAAACACCAACACGCCAGCTGAGTATCATTAACAGAATAGAAACGAATCATACAATTTCTTAATTCCATTTCGCATACATTGTGTATACACAAAAGAACACAACCTTCATAAAATTATGTAACGATAACGACATTGGTTGAATGATTTGTTACATTCATGACCATCAAAAAAAAATTCCCAACACCTATACAAACCTCTGCGTAATTTCGATTTCGTAATACATTGTATTCTATACACACTTTCCGTAATTGACACATCCTGACCTGATTCGAGAGTTTATCGTGTTTCGGGACGGTCACGTCCCTGGCTTGTTTCAAGGACAGCGCAATGCCTCTCTTTCGTCTCATTTTTGCAATATAACCAAAGAGGGGCATATTGCGCTGACCTTGAGAGGTGGACGCGACGTGTCATTCTTGAAACTTATCAGGCCCCCGCATCAAACCAGGATGTGACAATTGCTGAAAGGGTGTATTCTTCTTAAATAATCAGATTAGCAATATAGTCTTACAAGCTCTTATAGTAATGTAAAATTAATTTCTCTTTTGTTGTGGTAGTGTTTAGTGTCTTTTAGCGCCTTCAATCATACGTAATGCGCCAAGAATGTCACCGACGAAGAGTGCGAGGTCTGAGCTCGGTGGCTAGTTCAGCGGTGGCTGGGTCAGGTTCTTCTTGACGCAATAATTATAAGATGAATTTCATTTCGAAATTCCTACTGGGAAGGGTATTTTGGAAGGTATCCAAAGGATTCACTCCATACACCAACGACCCACTGCTTGTTAATCCACTGATGCACATTTGCATTCGAATTACAGCTAATCGATGACATTAGAGATCTTGGATCGGTTCGCTTATTTTAATTTCTACGTCTTCGTTTCTTCCACCTGTTGTCATTTCAACAATATCTGAATCAATAGACAGAGTTCTGCTGACCATATCCTTCTTCTTATAACCTTCCACTGCGAGTTGAGGGGCTGATTCAGATATGCGTACTAACTGTGGTATCCGATTCTTTAGAAGGGACTCAGCCTGCACGTTTTTATTGCCACAGATTTGCTTTTAAAAGTTCCCTTCAAATCAAGCGGTCCCACCGGGTTCTGATCGTGTCCTGGTCAGGAACGTCGTCGACTCTGGTTAATCTTTTCTTATCAAGTTGTAGTGTGATTCTGAAGTTTTTGCTTCCCAGTTGCAACATTTGTTGGTACCATAGGAGACGTCAGTTGTAATTTACACTTAGCGCCAGTATCATCAATATGTTGGAAATCTTTAGTCAAGCGGAAATGGCCCTCGACTTTCTTAGCCCCCTGACAAAATCATGCTAATTGGCAAAAGGGAAAGTTTTGAGATTATTTCCTTGTCTAATTGAACTTAATTTCTTTTTACGAACGTTTGAAATTTGGAAATTATCCAACTTTACTTATTATTTCAGTTTTGATGGGGGTGCGGTATTTTGGTGGAAATAGGGATCTGGAGATGTGCGGCCGAGAGGGTTGCATTTTCAGACTCCTCTGGTATCTGATCATCATCCCTTGTTTGTGAATATTTTAGTATAGATGTGTGGCTTTTCCTAAAAATCCAGTATGATGCCAGCAACAAAAGAACACGTGCAAGCCACGACTGAAAAAATGGCCCGTCAGTCACAAATACTTATTTTCTTCAGCAACTCAACTGACTTCGACTGACCGCTATGAAAAAATGGTAAAAATGGATTTGGTCAAGGTACCTTTTTGTGTATATTTCGAGTTGTTTCCATCTTTGAAATTGTTCGAAATAGGAGTAATCAGATAGATAATATGTCTAAACTAGCATGCTAAAGTCGTTGAATTGTTGATATTAAATGTAAAATTGTAAATTTTCAAACAAATAAAATGATACACATTTCAGATCAGTCGGGCTAAAACCCTGCCACAAATATGCTATTAGAAACGGACTGCTCTGATTTCTCAGTTTTTCAAAGTTACCAGGCCTTTTTCGTCTCTTCCATAATCCATCACAATTAAATTACATGGAACACTAAACGGTCAAGTCACTAAAATAACACAAACATATAAGTCAAATGTTTTTAGGCCCATTTCTCTGTGTGAATTGCTACGGTTCATCAATAATTGCCATTGTTATCGTGCGGGTATTTCCCCCCAGCTCTTCCCCTGGCGGGTTTTAATGAAACACGTCGGATTTACCCGTGTTAATATGGAAAATACAATCAAACTTGATCTCTTAAAAGGAAAGGCCGAAGTAATACTATCTTGGTATATTTTTTACAATCATTTTAGGCCATGCTACGTTCGCAATTTAACGATCTTTTCGTCCGTGCTACGAGCACTGGGTATGGGATCACTTACTTCCTCACTAAAAATTTTAAAATATTATTTAAACCAGGAAAAACCCTGTATCCCCAAATGAAAAAAGTGCACTTATTAAAAAATGAATAAATGTCACTCATTTACTTCCAGAATGTCGATGACCAATATGTACCCGTAAACTCAAGCGAACAATAGAGCTAAATGATATTCACATCAACCTAAAAACACTCAGATCTTTTCTCAACAGGGTATGCAGGTCCGTTGTTACTGCCCACACTGTTTAAAGAATTCAAGCTAGATCAGGTGTTATGACTTCTCCGTATTGAGCTCTAGATCTGTTCATAACTTAAGGGCAACATACTCAACCTCGCTCATGATTTTAAAAATTATAGGGCGCTGAATGCCATTGCCTTTCTTGGTAAATTGAATGACATAATGTTTTTTCAATGGTTTTAAAGCCAATAACTTGCGGATTTAGGTTATGCACAATTAAGTCAGCCCTTGCCATGGGCTTTTTCTTTCATGAATTTTTGCCCTTTACATTTTCTTTTCGAAAAAAAAAATATTAATCAGATGGACAAAGTTAATGAAACTCAAAGCTTTCTTTTAATTCGCGAACGATGAAATACTCCGCCAATGCAGCAAGGACATAGCGAAATCTGTTCACTGGCCTCCCAATTGAACATGGACCAGATGTAAAAGAATGTGAAGTGTGTTCCGGTCCGATTATTGAGTATCATTAGCCGCCATTGTTTGCTTGAGCATGTTGAGTTATATCTTCCATTGTCCTGATATTTCTAGAATTAAATCAGTTGACATTTTAATTTATTTTTCTAAATACTGTACACCCCTTTCATGTGTGGGGACAAATAAGCTTTTCTGGTTAAAATAATATTGTTTTAATTTTAGTGAAGAATATAAGTAATCCCCAGGTCGGAGCAACGAATATTTAATAATTCAAATCGGTTTTTGCTCGGTGAAAACATGGATACATGCCTGATATAAAACCGAGTTGTTATCCACAGATCTTCTGATATTACCATCTCACCTCACCACAATGAATTGAGAGTTTCTTTTTGAAATTAAATCCAACCAAAGCAACTGGGCCCGACGATGTCCCTCAGCCGGGTCCTTATGAGTTTTTGTGCGAACTAGCTCCTCTTTGTCATTATATTCCAAACCTCCTGTATACTGGTCTCCTGCCAAATGAATGGAAAACCGCGCATATCTCACCAATATTCAAAGGGGTAGCGGAACGAAAGCCAGTACTCCCCGCCCTGTCTCATTAACCGCTGTGTCATGCAAAACCTTAGAACATGTAGTACATTCGCACACATGAAACACTTCAACACACATAACATTTTAACCACACAGCATGGTTTTGGAAGCTCACTCTTGTGAATACAACTGATTCAGACAATCCATGACTTTGCCACCATCACGTACACCGCCTACAAAACTGACGTCATCATTATTATTGTTCTAAGTCTTTTGTTGTGTACCCCATAACCGACTATTGCCTTGAACCTATCACGTAAATTGGTGTTTGTGGTCACAGTTTGCAAAAGATTTGATATCAGGTTTCCTCAAAGATCAGAACAACGAGTGGTCATAGGAGGGGAGCACTCAAATTGGGGCAGTGTTGATTCGGTTCGGGGGGTTCCCAAGGACTGTGTTTAGTCCCCTTCTCTTTTGGCGTACATTAACGATCTGCCAGATGGCCTGCATTCAACCGTGCGGTTTTTGCAAATGACTGTGTGTTGTACACAGTACACCACAAGGTATGCAATTCCTCTCCAACCACCTGATACTTTATCATCTTGGAAAAAACTCTGGTCAGATGATTATTTAACCATGAAAAATGTTTATGTGCTCCGCATCCAGCCTTCAAAGTCTCCGATCGTAACCACTAGGTTTGGGTAATTTTGTTTTAACCGAACCACATGTCACACACTTACTAAGGGGGTAGACATACAACTGATTTGAAATGGAACTAGCACATAAATCGTATCACACCACAACTGCTAATCGTACATTGGGGTTTGTTCACTCAGAAATCTGCGTTCCTGTAATAAAGATACATCAGGAGGAGGCTTATAAAGACTTGGTTCCGCCCCAATGTCGAGTATTGTTCAGCAGTGTGGGACCCATTCACTCAAAACTCATACATAGGTCCGAAAAAAATCAGAGAAGAGTGCCATGATGGTATTTCATAAGTACAACGGGAACTGCCAGGTTTCTGAAAACTAATTAAAATCTCCATGGGCTCATTGTCACACCGAGAAAAGTCAGCAGACTCGCCATACTTCTTAAGGCCATAAGGGGACATCTCGCCATACCGGTGCAAAACTACTTCCAGGCAGGCTCAACGGCCGCACACGTCGGTTTCCAAAAGCTAATAAACTATATGGAGCACAACACCAGACTTGACTGTTCATAAATACCTCTTTCTTCCAAAAGACAGTCAGAGACTGGAATTATCTACCTGAATCAATTACTTCCATATCAAATCCAAGTAGCTTCAAGTTACAGTGGCTGATCACTTCAGAAGATAAAAGACAACCAGTTAGATAACACCCCCCCCCCCCCCTTCCTTTTTGCGCACACCATATCCTGATCGCTTTGTTCGATGGAATGTTGAGCAGTATCATCGTAAACGTAAATTAACAAGGCCAACATTGTATCATGTACCATGGAATTGTGGTTACGACGAGAACGCGTGAGACCACCAATGTTCTGTTTGGGACATAGGAGCCCACATATCTTATCAACAGTTTGCCTGTCAGGTTGCAGAAAACGGTCGGAAACGGTCAGGTCCAAGTTTTTTGGGGGCACTACGCAACATCTTAAAGTGAATTAAAGTTTTAAAAGAACTTTTATCACATAATTATTTAAGAATATAAATTTTCTGATAGGCTAGCAAAGACAAAACTACAGATATTTTTGACTCATTTAGCGCATATAATATGTGTAACAGGTCCATTTAGAATGGTTTAAATTAAGCAGCTTTCATTTCGGACAAACCTCGAAAAGATTCGGCCCTTGCGCTTACTTGGAATTACGCGATCAGAAATCATAACCTTTTCAGGCTCAAACACGTGACCTGCTTCTTACTGCCGGTGTGTTTCTTATTGAAGTTGTGTGCATCGATTCCATATCAAGGAAAATACCAACGGTAATCGCAAGATTGTCGCACTGTTATAGTTTTAATCAACACCAGATTTTGATTTTACATTAACGATCTGCCAGATGGTCTGCATTCAACGTGCGGTTGTTTGCGATGAATGTGTGTTGTACACAGTACACCACCAGGTCCAAATTCTCTCCACAGACCTGGATACTTTATCAGCTGGAAAAAACTCCTGGCAAGATGATATTTATACCATGAAAAATGGTTCTGTGCTCCGCATACCATCCTCACAGTCTCCGATCGTAAGCCACTATAGGTTTTGGGTATTTTGTTTTACATAAACAAAGTTCACACACTTATCTAGGGGTAACATACACATGATTTAAATGGAACTAGCACATAAAATCGTATCACCATCACTGCTAATCGTACATTGGGGTTTGTACGCAGAAATCTGCGTTCACTGTAATAAAGAAATCAAGGACGTAGGCTTAATAAGAAAGACCTTGGTCCGCCCCATGTCGAGAATTGTTCAGCAGTGTGGGACCCATTCACTCAAGAACGTCATACCACGGTCGAAAAAATTCAGAGAAGAGTGCAAGGATGGTATTTAATAATTTACAAACTGGAACTGCCGTGTTACTGAACTATTAAAATCTCCAATGGGACCATTGTCAACACGGAGAAAAGTCAGCCGACTCGCCATACTCCATTAGGCCAAGGGGGGCAATCTCGCCATACCAGCCAAAACTTACCTTCACCGGCTCACGGCGCACACGTCGGTCACAAGCTAATAACTATATTGAGCACCACACCAGAATTGACTGTCATAAATACTCTTTCTTCCAAAGACAGTCAAAGACTGGAAATATCTACCTGAATCATTACTCTTCCTATCAAAATCCAAGTAGGCTTTCAATTTACGTGTCTGATCAACTTCGAATCAAAGAACAACCATTGATTACCAATCCTTTTTTTGCGCACACCATAGCCTGATCGCTTTGTTCCTGATGGAATGTTTGAGCAGTATCATCGTAAACGTAATAAAAAAGCACATTGTATCCTGTACCATGGCCATTTTGGTACGATCGAGAAACCGTTGGACACCAATTCTTTTTGGACATAGAAGCCACATATCTTATCAACAGTTTGCTACTGTTCAGTTATTCAAAATAGACACTTAATTAACAAATTCAGAATTTAAAAAAAGAAAACACTTAAAAATTGAATACGTTTTTAAAGAATTTTAATCAATAAGTATTAAGGATATACATTTTCTGATATTGCTAGGCAAAGACCCAAAAAACTACAGATTTATTTCTTGATCATTCGCGCATATACTATTGTAACAGGTCCATTTGAATGGTTAAATTTAAGCTTTTCACTTGGGGAAAAACCTCGAAAAGATTCGGCCCTGCGCTTTAGCGTGGGAATTACGCGATAAGAAATATAAACCTTTTCAGGCTCAAAGCGTGACCTGCTGTGTCTGACTGCCGTGTGTTTCTTATGAAGTTGTTGAATCTTTCCTTATCAAGACGGAAAAATACAAACGGTAATCGCAAGCATTGTCGCACGTATCAGTTTATCAACCCCCAGATTTTTAGGTCGTCCTGGAATAATCATCTGACCCTATTTCATGAGGGAAGGTGGACTAAGCGTTTCTAAATATCTTATTACAAAAGGCACCACCTCTTTTATGCAGTGTATACGTACATGTTTTTGATTTTATACACGAGTATAACTGCAACAATAATAGTTGCAACGACGCCAATCGGCAAGTATGTTACCAGTGAGGGCAAATACCGAGGCAAGCTAGCCTGATCTGAAATACAACAACAACAACAATAGCAGGAATAATAATAATAAAATATTATTATAATATTTACGACGCTAATAACGCTAAGGCGAAATTTTTCATGTTGTACGAAATCTCTAAACTTGCATAAATTAACATACATTAATATTCATACCATTTGTTATAAACAGTATAAAGTCAAATACAATGTACGAACGTTAGGGGAAACAGTTTACCCTCCTTAAAGTAGTAATTAGTGCATGCGAAAGAACAATTCCCACCAACGTAAGGAATAGGAAAGAAACAGATAGTTAAATTCTAAAATGCATGGGACCCATTCCGCTTTTGTTCTAACGAAAAAGGAGCAAGATCAGTTGGCAAAATACACTGAGCAACACAGTCCTAAAAACCATAATTGAACAACATTATTCACAAAACAGAACCACACACAAGACACACACACACCAAAAATCTCTAGAAATATGACAGAACAAAATTGCCTGTGATTATGAGACAAAATCACAACATGAGAAAAATTGGGGACGTGTCGTATGAAATATGGTATTATTTAGTGTCCTCCGACATGGTGTGTGTGTGTGTCACTTTGGTCATTTGACCTAATATAAAAAGAAATATTTTATTTAATAATTGTCGGGTTTTTGGTTTTAGTAATTTTTGCCTCTAGAGATGTAATAACAGGTGTTTAATACTAGTATAAATAACATGAAAGTTTTTTAATGCACCGTAAATTTGAATTGTCTTACACTTACTTATCAAATCTATATCTTTAAGAAAAGGATTTTTTTACCAGATACGAACATACAAAAAAAGAACACTCTTTTTTTGAACACTTCCAGGGCCATTCTTCAGGAGTCACAAAGCGTGACCGAACTTCACCTGCCTCCCATTACAAAACAACCAATCTATCGAAAGTGGAATCATTATTTTTCTTTAGGTTTTGTCTTGTCCAAACCTAACCAAAAATAATGTTTCCGCTTTCAGCTAGATGGGTTGTTTGGTCATTGGGAGGAAAAAGACTAATTCCGGTCACGTGTTGTTGACTTCCAGAAGAATGGCCCTTCATAGTTTTTCACAAGATTATACCGGTGTGACATGAATTATAGTCTACTGGACTCATGGTCCAGCATGACTCACCTTTGATAGGATAGACTGCAACGGTCTTGTTCATCGATTCTGTCGAGAAATATGCTTTTTGGGAGGTTGATTTAGTTGCAACTAAAGTTGTATTTTTGAAGGGTGTCTTACTCGATGCCGACAACATTTTTGTAAGCTTGTTTGTTGTAGACGTTGACGTAGTTACCGATCTGCTGGTCTCATTGGATGGTGTGATGGATAAGCTTGCTGATGTAAATAAAACGTTTTGTGATGGTATTAAGAGACAAATCTTGTACAGCAAGTTTAAGTAACCCAAGACCTCGAGTTTTTGTTACTAAATTATTAGTCAACAATTAAATTATAAATGTGAGAGTGAAGAACTAAAACAAGCTTGCAATCTGCTCAATAAAAATCGGCAAGGGTTTCCAAACTGTCAAATTGAGAACAATTCTGGCTCTTTACGGAATTAAGCATTGTTGAACATTATTTAAAACCAATGTCGAATTTTAAAGAGAGCCATCTCTTCAAATATACATTTTCAAGATGTCATGAATAGTAATAACTGAAAATTAGCCATTATTATTTGGGTACCGCCAAAAATTGTTAAAAAAGGGGAAAAAATATCAAGAAAGTATCACAAAATAGACAACGTTCAGGGAAGTGTTTAAAAGGAGATATTATGAAGTAATACCCCAAATGGTATAGTTGGTACGCCTTAATCGAATGTAGACAATGTTTTAAGTAGATGTACCTTTTAGCAATGTGGTAGTTTCTTGTAACTTTGTAGACGTTAATATTTCAGTTGCTTTTGACGTCGTTGCTGAAATTGTGGGTGTTTTGCTAGGTACAGCCGTTGTGGTAGTTGTAAACGTTGGTAGCAATGTTGATTGTTCCTTCATAGATGTTTTATAATACGTAGTAGATCTGGCACTGGTAGTTGTTTCTTTTGAAGATGCAATTAAAGTTGTTGTCAATGAACTACGAGTAGTCGAGCCCATTGTCGTCGTAATTTCAACTACAAAAAAATAAATACCTTGGTTTTAAATTAAGAAGGGGTTTGGACATTCCCATTTTCCCGTTTTCCCCAAAGTTTGCATTTAATAATTTTACTTTGTGTTGGTAAGAAAACAATATGTTTGATTAATAAATGCTGTAGCCATTTAACTGAGACAACGGAAGGAAGACTAGGAGATTTTTAAGGAAACATCGCCTGTTAACAAATACACACTTTGGTAATCGTAATTTAAATGAATTCCAGAATTTAATCCTTTAATCTTAACACAATAATTATAAATGCTCTTAGCATCCAGATGCCTGTCAATTTTGCATACCTTCAAGAATAGTAATGATGAATGAAGCCGTTGCTATATTCAGTGACATATCTTGCGCAGTATATGTAACCGTTGTTACGCCCAATGGGAATGTCGAGCCGGGCTCATAATCTGACCATAGGTTTACTATCCCGCCCGCATTATCATATGCTGATGGTGGAGTCCAATTAACTGTTCGAGTTGCTTGTCCAGGAATTGGAGTTAAAACGATATCCTCTGGTATGTCAGCTATAACAGGTGGCTCTTTATCTATTGTGACAAAGGATGCAAAATATTGTATTCGGAATGGGTTATTCTAGTAATCGGGTGGAACTAACTTTACGATAGATTGAGGACCATAAAATATATTATTCCGCTATCAAGTAGCATTGGTTAAAAGAGTCGTACAGCACTTGTCCTAAAATTATCACATTCTACAATCACTTCTTGAAAATAATTTTACAACATAGTGAGAATTTTTTAAGATAAATGAATAAACCTTAACTTTTACAGACAGCCAGCTGATGGCAGTGACATCACTGCCAACTTGCATTGTCTTTTTTCCCTAAAGCACATGTTCAATAACTCGCATACTTTTGATTTTGTTGATTTCTATAGACAGGTTTAATGAAATCGATCTGACTGGTGGATTAAGAACTCATATAGCAGTCTTGCGGGAAATACACTGTTGCCAATAAAGTTGGAATATTTTTTTTTTCAGACCCAATCTGAAAACATATTTCTATTTGAACGCCTCAGAGCTCCTCAGTAATCATATTAGAGTAGGAGAATGATTACATCAGGTATTTTTTCTAGTATAGATATTACACTCTTAACTGTATGATTTAGCTAACTTGAGGCTGGTACAAGTTACCGGATGGAAATGGGCACTAAACGAGATGCATTATGGGGATCGTGCAAATCGTCTATTTGAGCAAAGAGCGCAACTGTAAACCATAACAGCATGTCTATAATGCCCAGCACAATCTTGCATGTGGGCCGTGGTCCTTCACCGTCACAGTGACATAGCAGCTGTGTATTTGCAGACACTCATCTACCCATGAAGGGGACGCCATTTTAGTTGTACAGGGATAGCCGCGCACAGGAAGTGGACTGTACTCTACTAGCCAAAAAGTCAGACATGCACAGCAAGAATTTGAAAGGGCTTATTACGCAAATTCCCATAGCTGTTTAAGAATAGCCATTATTAGGGGTAGCTTCAAAAACTCAACCACCTGTTGCTCGTCGGTTTGAACCTGTCCTTTCCGGTTTGAGCTGAATTCCATTGTCCTAAACAATGAAAAACAGTTCAGCCATTATGAACCGACGGCCAACCGACAGTTGGGTTTTGACGCTGCTACAAAACCTCAATCAATTCGTGTAGGCCTACCTTCAACAGTTACTAAGAATGATGCTGTGGCAATATTCCCGGACGAATCACTTGCTCTGTATGTCACTTCTGTTTCACCTATGCCAAAGGCCGAACCAGATGGAGGATCTGATCTGAGATTGACAGAGCCCGAATTGTCGGTGACGGTTGGGTGTTGCCAGCTAACAATGGCATAGGCTTGACCAGGATCATTAGGTTTGAATTTGTCGTTGGGTATATTAGTCATGAATCCGGTATGTACAATCTCTATGGAAATAGTAAAAATATAACTGCTTAAAACCACACACAAACCACATTATGCAACACAAGCTGAGAATTGGACATGGATTTGTAAAGCGTATTTGCAAGTTAAGAATTATATTCATTAATACGTGGTACCGTAATATAAACTAATGCTGAAATGAGAGAATTATCACTGTTTTTTGTTTCAATAAAATCCAATCCATTCTGCATATAGTATACCTGTACTTTCAACATAAAACGAACACGTGATGGTAGATCCCGATGAACTAGTTGCCTGATATTCAATTCTAGTACTTCCAATTGGAAACAAATTCTCCTGGATCGTAATTTGATGTCACTGCTAGTTCTCCAAAATTGTCCACGATAGTGTTGGTACCCACGGTGCTGCAGCTGTGGGCTGCCCTGGATTCATGTGTTGGTGATTAAATCTGGTACTTTTATACATTCCGGATCTTCCTCATCTATTTATGAGATAAAAATACAAAACTATGTCAGAAGTTAACACCTTATGCTATTTTGCTTATGAGTACTTATAAGCTGCGGTCTACTTGTAGAACATGGACATGAATAGAAGGACTACCACTCGAAAGCCACAAATTAACCTAAACCCTTACCCATTCACTCGACTATATCCCTCCTTAGCCATACCTACAAACTCTTTGGACGCCTCCTGCTCAATCGTATTGCACCTTTGATAGACGAACACCTCATACCAGAACAAGCAGGTTTCCGGCCAGTCAAATCAACAACAAGCCAGTACTCAACCTAACTCAACACATTGAGGACGGTTTTCGAGAAGGTTATGGTAACCGTAGTCATGTTTATCGGCCTATCAGCAGCTTTCGACACGTTTAATCACAGATGCCTACTCCATAAGTATCCTGTAAATTACGTGTAAGGACACTACATCCGCCTTGACTGAGCTTATATCTCGAGGATTGGCTGGCAAACGCGATGTGCTTTGTTCAGTCTAGGGGCGAAGAAGAAGCGATGGCGTAGGCCTTCGAATGGTCTTACCACAAGGAGTGTGCTTGCACCGCTCCTGTTCAACATATATACGCAACGACCAGACCTAGGAGTGCTGGAACCTGTGTTTTATTTTTTGCAGACGATCTTGGAATAGCGCACAAGATGCCGATTCACAGTTGTTGAATAGATACTCCTCTCAAAGGCTTTGGATAACTCACTCTTATTGGTGAGGAAAAAACGCGTAACGTGCAAATCCATCTAAGACACAGTGTGTGCTTGCCATCTACCAACTCGTGAAGCCAACGTCAGGCTTAAAGTTAACCTGGTCTGGAACTCCCTGGAGGTCAACTGTATAACCTGTCTACCTAGAGTTTAACGCTTGGACCGGACGCAGACTCTCCCTCCTCTTTAAGACCCACATCGAGAAAGACGAAGAAGTATGTAATTTTCACAACGCAATAACATGCTTGAACAAACTCACTTGGTGTGCAGACAAGATGGGGTGCTTCGCCCACATACCCTAAACTCGACGGCACTTGCCCTGTGCGTACTGCAAGTGTGCAGAGGATGCCTGCCCTGTAATGGAAAGATCACATCCCCTGACAAGAAGCTTGAACCAGCATTAACTGCCTCCTGCCGGCTTATCACAACAGGATGCCTCCGTCCACACCTACGGAAAACTTGTAACATCCTAAGCAGGAATTGCTCCACAGACATCCGTCGTAGCGTAGTGAGCATTCAAGGAGCGTAGCTTCTGGGTCCGAAGTATCTAATGTGAAGCAGCACCCTATGTCTGGACAATACCTGCTGGCACCGCCTTCAATCCAGAGAGAGATTCTTAAGCATAAGTCAACCTCTTGAAACAGTCTCCAACTTAAGGATGTTAAGAGGAGTCGCCTTGTGGGAAAGAAAGACTTGCATCAACCAAGTAACATCTATCGGTATTGACCCTGGTGAGCGTCTCCACTGGAGCGACTTCCCTATAGGCTGAATGCGGATGCCTCAATGTTTGAGAACCAGAACTGGCCGATCTATAGGTTTCCTTGCAGAAGTGGGTCTATCTGGAAAGCAGATCAGGATACTAACCTGTGGTTGTGGAAAAGCAACCACAGTACAATGGAACACCTCTTGGTCTGCCCCACTGCTGGAGCAACAATGCCGTCATAACAAGGATCCTTCGGAATTCAGTGAAGCAGCAGACGTTGTACCCGTCCTCTGGCTGATGCAATTTTTTTTTTGAAGAACACAGTGTTTGGAACACGATAAGAAGAGAACTGAACAAAAGCAGGCACTCGCTGTGGACTTTTGTAAATACAACCCCGCGACGGCCTTTAGATCATCTCTTGCCGCGATCGATGCAGTAACAACGGTGGTTAAACTGTCTCAAAACCTTGACGTTCACCGGATGTTGCGACTCTTTTGGATCCACGCAAAGTACACTCAGTTCCCATGGTTTCGTTGAAAGAGTTAATAAAACAATAGGGAGAAAGACCCCATCAAAAGGGCTACAACTGTAGGAAATAACCTTGCATTTTGGGTGATATTGTGACCGTAATTGTTAAAAATCTGGTGAAAATGATTTGAAAATGTTCCGACCACTTCCGACTCTTCAGAATTGGTGCTATGAAAGTTCAGTGTACCTTATAACAAAATACAATGTCTGCATTTGTGCCCAAGTGTGCCCCTTCATGTAATTGTAGCTCAAAACCAACAAATTGTAGTAGTTTTAACTTCTGATTAATAATTAAGAAGCCAGGTGAAGAATTAAGAATCGGTGTTATGAAAGTTCAGTGTACCTTGTAACAAAATGTAATGTCTGGATTTGTGCCCAAGTGTGCCCTTCATGTAATTTTAGCTAACAACCCTCAAATTGTAGGAGTTTTAACTTTCGGTTAGGTTAAATTTGTTGGTGTTGTGGCTGTTTGGTAGCCGATTCGTGGTTGGCATCATAAGTGATGGCTAATATGAGATTCTGGCCCAAATCGTGCTCCAGGAATATAATTTTTTTAAGATGTCATTACTGGTGTGAAATGAGCATGGTAGAATTTAGAATGAGTTTCCGCTATTATATAAAGATAACAGAAATAATAAGAACATAATAACAACAACAACATCAGAAGTCCATATCCCTTACGTCCGTAGAGGAAAATGACTACCAACCTGATGATCACCGCAAAAAATGAGGTAGCGGTATTTGTGTGGTTAGATCTAGGAGCACTTTTCCCCGTAAACACACGGCAGGGGTCTGCCTCGTGATTTTTGAAAAGTGGCAAAAATGTCATCTAGGGATTTAAGGGATATGACACTGAATGGTATTCAATGGTTAAGCAGTTTTTCTAGAAAAGTGATTCCAGGTTGACAGGAAGACTATATTTGGTAACTTCCGGTTGGAAGTCACGTCATCATCAGTGTTTTCCACAGACAGTCAGTCGCCATAACATCTTACATATCTGATGACGCCAAATGGTATCTGTGCGATAGGCCTCCTATCGAGGCTAGTAACATTTTCGTGATGCAGAAGTTTCATCCTTTTGTGTTTGTATATTTTATTACAATCACGTAAGAGCCTATTTTCTTATAAACAGGAACACGTTTGCAAGATCAATTGGATCTTCTTCCACTTCCATGACTATCAAATAGCTCAATTGGCTCTTAAAAGAATAAGCAGTGATTTGCTAATCCGCAACAGAGAAGATATCATAAGAAAACATGTATTTACTGCATAATACAACCGGCGCGGCAAGTGGTTGGCTTGAAACCCGTGAATTGAAGAACAAAGCAGTAGATTTGATCTGATTCTGGAATATATTTAGTAGTGCGTATAAAAATTACAACTTTGACTTTAAGTCAGGCCATTATACATCTGATGCCCTAACCTATGTTTCCCAATGCATCACTAATTCCATCAATGACAGAGAGGAAGCAAGAATTATCCGTCTTGATATCAGCAAGGTATTTGACAGAGTGTGGCATCCTGGTCTACTGGCCAAGCGTTCGGCCTTAGGATTCTCCGGTAAGTTACTGAATTCCCTGCAGGACTACCTGCGCGACCGCTCTCTCAAGAGTCATCCTAAACGGGAGGATATTAGAGCTTAGATTAGACATTAGCCAGCTGTTCTCACTTGACCCTCGTCTTAGGCGCTCAGTCAAGCCTCATGACCTTACCGTGAAACTCCCAAGGTCCAACTTAGTCTCCCGCAGAAGATCATATTTCTCCCATTCTCTGCAGGCTTATGGAACGCCCTTCCTGCTCATGTAGCATCAAACCAGTACTCGCAGAGCTTCAAATCAAATCGCTATCTTGGCGCAAATCCGTCAGTTTACTAATTAGATAACTGCTGTTAATGCCTAGATTAGCCTTGATATAAAAGCATAAATCCTTGATATAGCACTATTCCAAAAATGATCATAGCGCTTTACCAAAAAATCAACCGAGAAACATAACAGAAAAAAAATAAATAAAATTCAAATACAAAGCTGAAAATATACAAAGAGAAAAAATAAAATACGGGTTTTGAGACTACTTTTAAAAACAGCACCAGTGGGGTATAATCGAATGCTAAGAGGGATCTTGTTCCAGAGTTTTAGTCTTTGTATGCTGAATGAACTATCACTATATTTTCTGTTACTCCTGTGAACATCGAGATGAAGAACGTCCATGATCGGAACTCCTCCCTCAATCGCGTGAAAGAGTGAAAACTTTGAGTTAAAAAAAGCCTTTTCCCTCAAAACAGATTTTAAGTGCGATATTGTGCACCATGAACTGCATAATTTGACATCAATCACATACATTATTGATCTTGTTTATTTTTCTGGTGTGTGGCACAATTAATCAGCGGTTTAGTGTACATTTTGAGTTGCCATCACCGCATGTCAATTTGCGTTAGACGGCATCACAAATTTCTCACATACCTAATTTTAAAAATATTTTGTTATATTTTCCTGCAATAAAGTAGTTTACTAGTTTTAATAGTGGTCAATGCGATCTCCAGACTGGACATCACTGGACTATTTTTATGTACAGTGAATAAAGTCTACAGTAGGACTCCCTGCAAGCCTCCTACGACAACCCCAGAATCGCATCACTGCTGTTTTCAATGAGATACGACCTACCAGGATGACGAGACTGGCTTTGGAGATATGTCAAACTGATCACAGAGAGGTGAATTGCTGTCCCAAGTTGTCAGGTGAAAGGAAGAGCTGGACTTTGCATAGAGTGAGTTGAACCTACTCTTGATAATGCAGAAGCAGGGTTGTTAATGAAGACACTTTATCTAGTTGTTGAAACAAGTGTTGTGTATTCCTTTGTTGTTTGAAACAGTCAGAACACACAATACATCGCACATTTGGCTGAAACTGATTCAGGGTAATTTCGTTTAAACAATTTTTTTAATTTTTACTTCTTTGTATTATGTACTACCTCTAAAACACTTTCCTAAAAGTACCCTTACCAATTGTAACAATGAACCTACACACTCCTTTATTGCCAGCTGCATCAACAGCAAAACACTCAACTTCAGTGTTTCCTATCTCAAAACTAGTTCCTGAATCTGGGCTACACGTCACCTCAAGTGATACACCACTGTAGTCAGTTGCAATCGGCGATTCCCATGAAATTGGACTGCTTGCAGCGATGATATCACTAGGACAAATTACCGTGGGATCGTCTTCATCTGCACACGAAAGAAACCGTATATAATTATGTCTATATTGGACATTCAGAGCAGATAAAAATATTTTTTTTAAATTAATAATGTGCTTTGATGTAAAACACCAAACGAGGAAGCAACCAAACAACAGTCCAACCAGAACCATCTTCTTATTCTAAAATGTTTGATTGG
This sequence comes from Ophioderma brevispina, assembly GCA_023653785.1. Lineage (NCBI taxonomy): Eukaryota > Metazoa > Echinodermata > Ophiuroidea > Amphilepidida > Ophiodermatidae > Ophioderma > Ophioderma brevispina. The sequence goes on from JAMKCH010027641.1 coordinate 65,133, forward strand.
TACACAAATGCGGAAATTACTGAGCGTTTCCATTCGTATACAGAATACCAATCTAGACTATTGGGTGTGAAACCGTATAATCCGGTTGTTATGGCAGAAATGAATTGTTTCCCTAAATCAAATTTGGCATTAAATTATATTTTCTATTTCTTTGATCGCCATTTACTACAGCTACATTTTTAAACAAGAACAGTCTTTAAAAGAAGACAAAGCATTGCTGAGAGGCTGGTTTGAAAGCAAAGTAGAAACAAAACGACCTTGTCAATATTTAATAATCTTACTCTTACTTCATTAATCTCATCCTTGTCTAGCTGGAGAATTAAGTGGTTACAATTTCAAACCAAAACGACTTTTTGTAACTTTCGGGGAATTCTGTTCATGAGGTTTAGTGGTAAAAAAAGAAACATACCAAATTTTGGCGGAAATTTTTATTACAACATAGAGAGACATCTTTGGAATCGCATTAAATTTGAGTAACAGCATTCGGCGGGTAAAACTAAGGCAGCCTCACCTGGATGTAAATGACTTGGCGGCGTTGTCATAGCGTAAGATGTTTGACTAACAGGTCAATTATTATGAATGAAAAGATTTGAGAACATGCAGATTTATAAATTTATAAATGGACATAGATACAGTATGAATTATATAGTATTGCAAAATAATTGTTGATCTAAGTGGAGTTTATCAATCATTTGTGAATTTGTCCTACTAATATATAGAGTAGTATGCAGACGAGGCGGTTCTAGAACAAAGTGTGGTTTTTTTAACGGTATGTAATGGCCGTAAACAAGATCTCTCAAAAAAGATTTATCCAAGATATGGGATTTTAAAAAGCAAATTAAAACATAATAATTGGTATATGCATTGAACTAAAATATTTCCATTTACACTACTGGAACCTGTTTTTCAGGGCGTCATTGGTTCACTGATGGCAAGGATAATAATTTGGAACGGAAGCTCCGATCAAAACAAAAGCAAGAGAAAGCTACTATTTTCCTCAATTTAATTTTTTAGGTTTTAATTTTAGAATTCTGAAGGGGTAATTCCACCTTAATTACTGGTATTTTAACATACCGATTATGACAATAAAGCTACACATTCCTCTGTTGCCAGCTTCGTCATCAGCAAAACACGCGACCGTTGTGTCTCCTGTTGCAAAGGTAGATCCTGAACCTGGGTTACATATCACCTCAAGAGTCATTCCACTATTGTCAGTTGCGGTTGGTGGCTCCCATGTTACTGGATTGGTTGAAGTAATTATACCAGCGGGACAAATCACCGTGGGGAACTCCTTGTCTATAGATGAGATTAATCATGTGATTTTCGAATGCAAATAATGCATAAAACAAGTTGTTAATACAGTAGTGAACGTTGTTATCACAACAGAAACGCCTACAATACTGAAATGAGATATTTCTTTCTCATATCCATTTCATCCAAGTCCAACGTAACATAATCCTAAGAAAACGGTTTCTTTTCGATCAAAGTTACCTACCCACTCTAACAGAGAAGGTGCATGTAGCCGTGTTGCCTGCGTCATCAATAGCTGTGCACGTGACAATAGATTCCCCATCAGGAAAAGCAAACCCCGCCTCAGGATCACATGAAATGTCAAGCGTTGTATCGGTGTTATCGAAACCCGTAGAAGACCAGGTAACTTGATTAGTCGAGGAAACTTTGTCATCTGGACAAAATATCGTAGGATCCTCTTTATCTGTTTTAAATGACAAATATTGCGTTACTAAACATATGTCAAGTAAAGGGGGCAATAGGTACTTAATTTCTATGCATGTATATCCTTTGATGCTGTTTATATTTTAATTACTGGTATTGTTAATTTACCAATTGTACACAGTAAAGCTGCAATTCCTCTGTTGCAGCTCGTCATCAGGCAAAAACACGCGACAGTTGTGTCTCCTGTTGCAAAGGTAGATTCTGAACCTGGGTTTACATGTAAACACCAAAGGGAGTCATTCCACTATTGTCAAGTTTTGGTTGGTGGCTCCCATGTTACTGGATTGCTTGAAGTAATTATAAGCGGGACCAAAATCACCGTTGGGGACCGCCTTGGTCTATAGGATTGTGATTAATAATATTGATTTGAATGCACAATAATAGCACAAAAAGAAGTTAATACAGTCTTTAGTGAACGTTGTTATCACAACATTAAACGCATAAAATACGAAAGGAGATATTTCTTCTGATATATCATCTCATTAAATGTAAAACATAATCCTAACGCAAAAGGTTTCCTTTCGAATTATAGCACCTACCCACTCTACAGAAAAGGTCACGTAGCCGTGTGCCTGCATCATCAATAGTTATGCACGTGACAATAGATTCCCCATCATGAAAAGTAAACCCCCGCTTTCAGGATCACATGAAATGTCAAGTGTTGTATCAGCGGGTTTATTCAAAAACATAGGAGACCAGGTAACTGGATTAGTCGAAGAAAACTTTGTCATCTGGACAAGATTCGCAGGATCCTCCTGATTGTCCAGAAGAAATTACAAATATTGAGTCATCAAACGTTTCAATTAAAGGGCTATAATCAAGTTTATTTCCCTGCCACAGCTGTTTAAAAGTCTCATTATTATGTAATATAAACGAGATTAAAAAACAAAAAAAATATCAACGGCCCGACACACTTTTGCGGACTAATATGGATTTTTATACCAATGTCATCCTCTGTAAAATTTTTACAAAATTTCATTGCGGGGCAAATATAGTTTTCTTAAAAATTTATTTAATTTTTGATTTTTGTTATATTGTGACATTCATATCGTCGTGGGTTCTGCATAGTGTCGAATCAGCAGAATGCTAGTCTGAGAAAATGGCGTTTGAACGTTTGAGTTACTTATGAATGCGTGTAATTAAATGAAATAAAAGAACTGGCTATTTTAAGTGGTGTATGATAAAGACATGAATGATTAATAACTGACGACAGTATTAAAATACCAAGAAACAACTGTTTCTTTACATATTCAAAATGGCCACTAAATGTGATTTGATGTTTGTCAAACCCAAATGTGTGTGATTCGCTGTGCTCTAGGAGTCGAATACGTATTCGAAGCATGGAAACCTCGTTTGATTTCTAATGTTGGGATGGTGAGATTACTATAGCTTACGGGGTTTTTACTATTTTTTTTTTAAATGGATGAGGCCGCTGATGATACCACGATGATAAGAATAACCATGGCGGTGATGATGGGAGGCAATCCGTGAAATAAGGAAACAGCGAGCTTGACGACTACAATGATGCTACTGATAGATGATGATGGTATGATGAAGACGACGACGGCGACTTTCTGTCTAATGATGATGATGAAGAAGACGACGACGATGACGATTGTCTATTGCTGTGTTTTATGTTACAAATCTAACCATGCAAATTTGTATCAAACGATTCCCTAAGCGGTTAAAAGTGGGAAACATTCACTGTTGCATTATCGTTCGTTGTAAAATATAGGCCAGAATGACCACGATGACAACGATGCAGAAAGAAAAAATTACACTACGGAGGTTTACTATTTTAAAATGTGATGCGATGTACCCCGATGATAAGAATAACGAATGGCGGTGATGATGGTGGCAATAACGTGATGACATAAGGCGGAAACATCGATGCTTGACGACGACAATGATGCTAATGATAGATTGATGATGGTGATGATGAAGACGACGACGATGACGTTTACGACGATGATGATTACGATGTTGACAATGACGATAAAAAGTCAATCCATTTTAAAAGAACTTAATAATTACTAAAAAATCAAATTTGTATACAAACGATTCCCTAAGCGGTTGTTAATTTTTTTTAAGTGGGAAAATTCACTGTTGCATTATAGTTCGTTGTAAAATATAGCTCAGACTGACCACGCTGACCCAACGAATTCAGAGGAAAGAAAAATTACAAACCTATCTTACAAATTTGGCTCCTATAACGTAATATCTTTAATTAGTCGCCAAAATCATTTTTGCAGAAAAAAAACAATACAGTTCAAGAATAAATACGTTAGGAAGGAACACAAACATTGTAGTGCCTGTATAGAAAAAATTAAGAACATAGTATGCAGTTGTTAACACACAATAAATATTGGCTAGAAACGTCAAAAAATTGAGATCAGAAAATTTTAAAACTGGAATGTTTATAACTCAAAAGATTTTGAGGATAAATAAGGATTTACAAGTGGCTACGATTTAGCGCTTATGTTCTCGTTTTATACTTTCTCATTACATATAAGTTCCTATCTTTTAAGTAATGTACCACGCTAAAATACTATATACAAAAACAAATAAACTCCAATTTTTTAAATTAAACAATTTTAAAATGGGTAATATTACTCATAAAATCTAACATAATCTAAAACAATTGATGTGGGCACTAACGCTTATACAAACACCTTCCCAAAGAAAAAATATTTGTTTCCTGCAAGGCCGATTTTTTAAAATGAGGTATATATTAGTAATTATTTAGTTTTTGGCAGAGATATCAAAGGAACACAAAAGAAAATAAAAACTTTTGCAATATGTTTACAAGTCATTTGGGAACACGGTTGTTACTAGGGGGGGGGTAAACACACAGAGAGTAATTCATTAAAAAGCAATAGATGATTTCGATGTTGGTATACCCGATGAGTTTGATGGGCACCTGATGTTCCTACTGCTTCCAACATAATCTACCATAGGATGACGTCACAATGTACCACCCCGTGAAAAGTTCACAAGTTGGCCAAAATGCTCATTTCACAAGACACAGTGAACAATTTTGCATACAAAAAGTGGAATATTGGATTTTCATGCGGTGGGGGTTTTGGCCCAAATGATAATGGAAAACGACTCAGTTTTTAACAACATATAATTTTGAGCCATACAGTGCACAATATTTAAAACAAAATGAACTAATAACTAAAGGGGAATGCAGTGTCATTTATAGGCGCATAATGCGCCATTATTTTTATTTTTCCCGCCCAAGGATACATTATGAGCCCTTAGATGATACTACAAATTTCTAATCTATTAACTAAAAAAAACTTGATTTTATTTGTTTGTTTGTTGTATAGGTTTTAAGTTAAATGCTTAATTTATGTGTATTTTGTCGTGATTAATGAAAATAAATGATAAGGAACAACGCATATTAGCGGCTCATTATGGGGAATAGGATAAGGACCTAGCCTAGTGCATTAGACAGGATAATCGCCGCCGACCGTATGGTCAGTGCAGGCAGAACGAGAGCCGGAGGCTGAGTGCTTGCCCCTGCACTGACCCATACGGTCAAGGGCGATTATCCTGTCGAATGCAATGAGGCCAGTGGTCCTTATACGTCATATACTTTGAGAAAAAACAATAGTATCAAATAATTACTTAACATAAAATTAACGTAATTTTCTAAATGTTGAGGGTAGTTTTAAAATAAAATTAAAAAACACTTCTATACTCCAACATGTCCAAAGTTTATACTCAATAAATAAGTGCAAAAAGACCCGGCGCAATTCATTGTTGATTAGGTTCGTTCTGAAACCATGCATCTGGCAAAGTGCGCAGAAAATCAGCACTAAGACGCTTAGAGTGGCAAATCTTTCTTTGCACCTCCTGGAAGTTTCAAAAACAAACCATTAGGTGATTGAATGTGAAAAACGCGTCAATGGAATTGAAAGAAAGTTAGACTTTTCGCCATGCCCTTAATTTTTTACAAAATAACAAACCCATCAGTGACGATGTGCTATAAATGCATATGAATTTTCTTCTCCAATTACCCCGCCCACTGTGTTAGATGTAAAGACCAACGCAGACATGTATGTACAACCTGGTTATGCTTGGAAATCGATTTTATTTGTGAATTTGGCTTTCTTGAAGTACACTTAATCCATGGGCTACATTATATAGCACATGATATAGTCATTTCTCTACCTCCGTGCAGTGATGTCATACATTGACGCAGTTGTACGCACGCGCAATGTATCCATCTTGTGCGCGAGTGTAAAAAAGATGCCGTCGCTTTAGCCAGCGCGTGCGGTTTACCGGTGCGCCCATCAAATCTCGCGCTGACGTCATGGCACAGAGGTAGGGAAGGTCAGTATAGCAGCTAAACAGCTCTAAACTTTCTGAAAGGCCTTCTAATTTGACAAATTATAACACATAAGAATTGCTATATTGATCAATATTTAATGTCAAACGTATCGTACTTGAGAGTACAAAAAACGCTTGTTCTCGTTATTAAGATATACGCGCGTTTCGGAAAGAAACAGACAAAATACATTTTTGGAATGGTCTGCGCATGTGAATCAACTAATACTTTAAAACGAGAAACAATATTTTTTTCAACACCATAATCTAGGTTAGATGGAACACAGATTTGTCGATTACTAGTTCGTAGAGGGTATATATACGTTGCAGGCATGTTACTTGATATTGAATCAGTAAGTCGATATCAAATGATGACGGTATTTCGAGTAGCTAAAAGGAGTTGTGACTTGTGGGGACCTGCGTGCATTATCTGACGACACGTGCATTATCTGACAGAGCCCAGTCCCTTCGTGAAAAATAATGCACGTGAAAACAATAGATAATCTAACCCGAGAAGATATATTGGGACAGAATAATGGCAGTAAACTGACCAATCAGACTGCTGCATTTTGAACAATGGGTTGTTGTAGTAGAGGTAGTAGAACCACTGCACCAATCGACTTCCCCTAACCCCGGTGAGGGTGCTCCTTCACATTTGTTCCACCAAATAGCAGAAGGATGTGAAATAATTATATGGAAGAACTAACGAAATTTTAACGTTTTTTGGTGCACGAGGGAAAGTTTTTACATGGGGGGGTAACTACCTCTACTTGGTGAATAGAGGTTAATTGCCCCCCCCCCCCTATTTTTCCCAAAAAAAAATATATAATAAATTTGGTTATTTGTGCAAATGTTAAAACTACAAAAACTTGGTATCTTTTTCACGACGCACGGACCGTAGGTTTCAATATTACAAGTAACCTAATTAAAACACAAAAATTTAAAATGTGAAATGTACATGACCAACCATCATGAAGTAATGAGAAATGTAACATTCACCGATTGCCTTAAAGGACAGAACCCGACAAGAATAATAGTCACAATCTATTCTAAAAAATACTATTGAGCACAATATGTGTTTGGTTTCATCGAAAAACGAAATTATTTAACATATAAACATGCTTTCTAGTCTAGTCGACCAGCGATATTAAAAACCGCGCTAGGAACGTGTTATTGACGATACGGCCGGCACGTTTGGCGTCATACATGCCATGGAAATACACATTATGAGAGCGTCACTTCTGAAGGTGTATGACGCTACGGTGCTTCCAGTAGCGCTTAACACGTTATACATATCCCATATACACTAGCGCGAAGTTCAAATAGCGCATGGTCAGACAAAATCGTTTTAATTCATTTTATGGTTAGTATATTCCGTTTTTCCATGAAACACTCGATATGTGTTCAATAATATTTTACAGCGATAAGATAAATTATTCTTAGTACATGTTCTCCTTTAAATCTATATAGCCCTTTTATCAGATTTTGATCAATGAAGTAGCAATCTTTGTCCAGCGAATACGTATTCGTTCACAATTTTATCTGTGTGTTGAGATATTTGGATACGCAAAGCTATCGAATACGTATTAGATTGTTTGTGAAACCCGATTGTTTTCATTACAAATACGTGTTATTCGACTCCGGCTATTTTGGTTAGGAGATGTAAGTTCACTTTTATTTTAGGTAAATTAAAGAAGTCCGATAAAAATGTAACAGAAATCAACATTAAATCATTACCAAAAAATCAGATTCGACACTATGTCGTGACCACGACGATCTAAAGGGCGCCTATACGTACGAATCATGACCCTTGGTAGCCTATATGGCAAGATTCCCGACAATGGATTTTTTTCTTATATTTTGGAGAGGGGATAGATCTTGCATGTTCCGACTTATATTCGATGTCAATATTGTGTCTTCCCTGCTTAAAATGGCTCTTAAAATAAAAGAGACATTGCATTTTGTAAGTATGTTGTAAAGGCAGTTTTGTCATTTGACGTTGTCTTAAATATATGCAATACTGGTTTTTTAATTTACCAATTTAACGTGAGTTGCATATTCCTCTGTTGCCAGCTTCGTCATCAGCAAAACAATCGATGCTGTGTTCCTATTGCAAGAATTCGGAACCTGGCGGTACATGTCACACCAAGAGTCATTCCACTATTGTCAGTTGCGGTTGGTTGCTCCCACGTTACTGGATTGGTTGAAGTAATGATATCATCGGGACAAATCAACGGGGGGACTCTTGTCTATATGGTGACATTAACACGCGATTTAGGAATGCCAAAATAATGCAAAAAAGAAGTGTTATACAAGAGTCTTTAGTGAACGTTGTTATCACAACAGAAACGCTACATTACTGAAAGGAGATATTTTTTCTCCTCAATTTCATTCAACCGTAACATATCCTAAGAAAACGGTTTCTTTACGATCACAGAATTACCTACCACTCTACAGAGAAGGTGCACGTATGACATGGTTCCTGCGTCATCAATAGCCTATGACGTGCACAATAGATTCACAATCAGGAAAAGTAAACCCCGCTTCGGATCACATGAAGAGGTTCAAGTGCTTGTATCAGTGTTTCGAAAACCGTCTTTAGAGAGGGAGACCAGGTAACTGATTAGTCGAAGCAGAAACTTTGTCTTTGGACAGATTATCGTAGGATACTCTTTATCGTTGTTTAAATGGACAAATATTGCGTCACCAAACATGCTCAATAAAGGGGCAATAGGTACTTCATTTGCCTGGATGTGGACCTTTGACGTTGTCTTATAATATTATAGATCACTGGTATTATTAATTTACCAATTGTAACAGTAAAGCTACACTACTCTGTTGCCAGCTTCGTCATCAGCAAAGCACTCGACCGTTGTGTCTCCTGTTGTTGCAAAGGTATATTCTGAACCTGGGTTGCATGGCACCTCAAGAATCATTCCACTATTGTCCGTTGCGGTGGTGTGGCTCCCACGTTACTGGATTGGTTGAAGTGATGATAATGATATCATGGGACAAATCACCGTGCGCTACGAGTCCTGTCTATAGGTGAGAGTAATCATGGGATTTAAACATCCAAAATAACACATCCAACGGAAAGTTTGCATGAGTAATTTCTTGCTCCAAAATATACATTCATCCTAAAACGGAAAATAACCTACCCACTCTAACAGAGAAAAGAGAAGATGCACGAAGCCGTATTGCTGCATTCATCAATAGCTATGCACGTGACAATAGATTCCCCATCAGGAAAAGTAAACCCCGCTTCAGGATCACATTGAAATGTCAGTGTTTGTATCGGTATGTTATCAAAACCAGTAGGGAGAAGACCACGTAACTTGCATAGCCGAAGAAACTTTGTCATTTGGACATAGATATCGTAGGATCCTCTCATCTTGTTTTAAAATGACAAAATTGCGTCACCGAACATGTCAAATAAAGGGAAAATGGGTACTTCTTTCACTGCAGTACATGATGTATGTCCTTTGATATTGTCTTTTAATACATGGTATTGTTAATTTACCAATTGTAACAGTAAAGCTGCACATCCTCTGTTGCCAGCTTCGTCATCAGCAAAGCACTCGACCAATGTATCGCCTGTTGCAAAGGTAGATTCTGAACCGGGGTTAATATCACACCAAGAGTCTTCCATATTTGTCGTGAGGTTGGTGGCTCCCATGTTGTTGCTGGCACTTGGGTATTTGAAGTAATGAATCATCGGGACAAATCACCGTGGGGAATTCCATGTCTATAGGTGACATTAATCACGCGATTTAGAAATTTAGGAATGCAAATAATGCCCCCAAAATAGCTGATGCCCAACCACAGAACCCTGATTTACCGTCCACACAATGTTTTTTGATGGTTGCTATCTCTTCAAGACCTCTGATTCAAGATCTACATGATGCCACTGCAGCAACCTTGAGCATTTATGAAATATCCAAGATGGCCGCCACGACCATATATTAGGCCATATATCGCTCCCGGGCTACTATAAAGTCTCCTTGGTGGCTTTGGCTAGTTTTAGGGGGGGGGTACAAGGAAATAATTTCAGTCATTATCTACCTCTGAATCCTTCTTTTCCATTGAATCCAAGATGGCCGCCAAATGTGGCCAACACAATGCCCACCACAACAATACTAATAGATATCTCAGCTTCTGTAGTCATCTATGATACTTTTTTTTTGTGGTTTTAGTAGGTTTTGAGTCAAAAGAAACCTTTCATGAAACCCTTCTTTTCCCTATTGAAATTATTTAAAAAAAAAACGGTGCTGATATAAATCAACTGGCCCGTCGATCATACTACTAGAATAACATATAATATGAAGACAAAGGCATTATGACGGTAAGGCTTTTGTCCGTAGGACTTGTACAGTCCCAATAAGTGCACAAGTTCACTAGCTGGTTGTTTCTACTGGTAATTTAAACCTGGCTCATATGGTGTGCGATTGAAGGAGAAAGGTAGACTATTTACCTTTAGCCTTTGTAGTCCATGCGTAAAGATCAAGCAGATTTTTCAAGTCACATTGGAACGTGGTTTAAACATATACGTTCTTAAGAATAATTGCCGAAACCTCATCTGAAGTATCTTAAAATCTATGAACTGATCTCAATATTAAATTTTGAACCACAATTGGTCACTTATTTTCGGTATCTTTCCCTCTTCACCCACCCCCCCCCCCCCCCCCCTTCCACCGCCATGCTGGTTTTCATCTATTTTGGCATTTGACCTATCCTATCACATCACAAAAACATCTAACAGCTGGGCCGAAGAACATCCGCATTTTCTTGTGCAACACCGAGAATCAGCTGTCAGCCCCAGTGAATCCAAGTTTACATTGTTTTATGTACTTCTGGAGTTGCTGGTGGAACATCAATTGTCACAGCCGTACGGGACTTTGGTCTTCTTTTAGCCAGCCATAGATGCCTGGATCCAGAGGGGTGGTTCCACTAATGGTGGCCTTCCAAATACATACTTGTAAATCGGGCATGCTTGACATTCCTGTGAATGCTTCTGTAGTTGGTGTTTATACCTGTCTTTTTCTTTTTGTCACTTTTGACAACCATGCATCATATCGAACGTCACATACATAATTATTGGTGCAACCATACAGTAGCTTCTGTGCCAATTTAATCAAGTTTAAAGCCTTTGAAAAGCACTTTCACTACCTGCTTGTGCATCCCCCCTCATGGAGCTATGGTATCGGCATCGACAAAACAAGAGCTGGCGAAGCATTTGTGGCACTATCTCAGCATTCTACTTGGCAGTTGCTCCAATGTCTAACACGGTATGCTGGGAGCTGGTACCCCCCATCAGAGATGACAAATGGGCTTACTGATAATGCAGAAGTACAATTTAGCAGATTAAAACATCGGTGTCACACATTTCTTTGATGCACTGATACCCTGATGGGTAGTATCTACGATTCTGTTGGAGGCATCTCCATCAAAGGCAAATTATAAGGACTTTGTCAATGGCTCCCCCAATACATCACAGGCAATGAGTCAAACAATGGGTATCTTATATTCGACCTTTTCTATGATTACCGTATCAGGGTGAGTATTCGAATGGTCGTGCTGGTTAGCATCTCGTCCAAAATACCCCTCTGCCACTTCAGCAGGTTCCCCCCCCCCCCCCACCCCCCCCGTCCTTTAATGTTACTCAAACAAGTTCATACATTATGGGCCTGATTTGGTCAACAACTGGTGTTAGATCCAGTGAAGGTCCTACAAGCCTCCATACCACAACTAACCACAGACTTGTAGTGACCGGATCCAGCTTGATCCCAATTGAAGACAACAAGGCCGGGGCTTGTGATACAGCGTACTGATCTCAAACACTAATTAGGCTGATGTTATCATAACCCCACAGTCGCAATTTAGGTGCCAGTTGCATGCAAAGGTAATCTGTGATTACACCAATGTTTTCATCTTGCTAAAATATTGTACTTATACATTCTTAGTTTTGTCACTTTGTTTCTCATCTTTGTCAACTCTAATGGGAGGGTCCAGCTCCAGCTTACCATTATAGCCATTGTGGGCAACTGCGAAGAAGCATGCAGAGAAAGTGCCACAACTGCTCACAGATCATGTTTTGTCTGGTTGCGATACCGTATTTCACTGTGGGAGATATTGGCAAAGCAAATGTTGTTAAAGTGCTTTTGAAACTTGATAAGCATGGGCACGATTGTTGCCCATAAGGATGACGTCCATTACAGAATCTACTGGCATTTGTTGCACGTGCATAATAATCCAAGGCCAAATGTGGACAATGTCTGATGTTTGATATGTACGTGATTGTATAATGGGCAAAAGACAAGTATCACAGCATTGATGTAAGACTTCCACACTACAGAAGCACTTCACATAGAAGGGGCCAAGCATGCCCATGTGCAAGTATGTATTTGAAAGGCATCATTTACATGTATAGGACCCACTCCTCTTGGATACATGCACCTATAGATGGCTTAAAGACTAACCAAACAAGTCCTTACACTCAGTGCCAAGTGATGTTCTACCAACACGTCCAGAAGTACATAAAGTGATTCACTGTGGATGTACAGCTGATCCTCCGTGTTCCACACCAAAATGGAGGTGTTCTTTGGCCCAGCTGCTGGCTTGTGAACTATTTGTTGTGAGTGTAATAGGACAGGTACATGCCAAAATAGATTGATGGACTGGGCTGCTGAGGAAAGCGGTGAGAGGTTGAAGAGGAAGAACTGAAGAATATGTGACAATTGGTGTTCAACATTTAATGTTGAGTATTCAGCCATAGATTTTAAGAAATTTCAAAGTGAATAATGCTAAATTATATTAGTTCTTAAAAGAACTAATATAAAAAGCAATGTTCCCAAAGTCTCTTGAAACTCTGACCTCACACATTGACCATAACGGGTAAGAATAAATCGTCTTCCTTGCTCCATCGATCACACGCACAGATGAATCAGGGTTTGAATTCACAGTGAGAACACAGCTAGTGAACATGTACACTTATTGGCCACTGTATGTCCTAAGGACTTCTTCATATTATATATATTATTCTTAGTATTTCAGCAACCGATTTTTATTTCTATATAAACGGAAGGGTTTTCATGTAAGCTAAAGAGGGAAATTAATTCTTTGCCCCAAAACCTACTCAAAGCCACAAAAACCAGTCTCATAGCTACTCCAGATGCTGAGATAACTTTTTGTATGGTGTAGTGAGCATATTGGCAGCCATCTTGGATTTCAATGTAAACTAAGGAGTTCAGATGTTATCTGACATAAATCAACTTTGTTGACCCCAAAACCTAAGCGCCAATCCACAAGCGGACCTTATAGTACCCAGGCGCTGAGTATGGCCTTCCATGTGTCGTGGCGGCATTTTGGGCTGCCATCTTGGATATTTCAAAAATGCTCAAGGGTACTGAAGTGGCATCATGCAGATCCTGAATCAGTAGGACTTGAAGAGATAGAAACCATCAAAAAACATTGTGTGGACTATATTTCCAGGTCTAACCAGAAATCTGGATTTCGGCACTAGACTAAAAAAGAAGTTGTTAATACAGTCTTTAGTGAACGTTGTTATCACAACAGAAACGCCTACAAACTGAAAGGAGATATTTCTTTCTCATATCCATTTCATCTCAACGTAACATAATCTAAGAAACGGTTTCTTTACGATCAAAGTTACCTACCCACTCTAACAGAGAAGGTGCACGTAGCCATGTTGCCTGCGTCATCAATAGCTATGCACGTGACAATAGATTCCCATCAGGAAAAGTAAACCCCGCTTCAGGAATACATGAAATGTCAAGTGTTGTATCAGTGTTATCGAAAACCGTAGGAGGAGACCAGGTAACTTGATTAGTCGAAGAAACTTTGTCATTTGGACAAGATATCGTAGGATCCTCTTTATCTGTTTTAATGACAAAATAATATGACAAATATTGCGTCACCAACATGTCAAATAAAGGGGCAATAGGTACTTCATTTGCCTGGATGTATGTCCTTTGACGTTGTCTTATAATATTATATAATCACTGGTATTATTAATTTACCAATTGTAACAGTAAGCTACACATTCCTCTGTTGCCAGCTTCGTCATCAGCAAAGCACTCGACCGTTGTGTCTCCTGTTGCAAAGATAGATCCTGAACCTGGGTTACATGTCACACCAAGAGTCATTCCACTATGTTCAGTTGCAGTTGGTGGCTCCCATGTTACTGGATTGCTTGAAGTAATGATACCATCGGGACAAATCACCGCGGGGACTTCCATGTCTATCAATAAGATTAACCGCGTGATTTATATAGAATAATTGTTCAAAAATACTAATATAGAAAATATAAAACTTATGATATAGCAATTTCTTTAATCAGAACTTATTGCAAACTAATATCATCACAATAGTAAAGCCGCATCGAGGGGTCCTGTCCAACCAATCATGAAGACGTAAATTACTTTGGCCATACCAATCTGCACTCCTTCTTTCACATCTTAAAGTGTTCTGAATAGGTGAAATTTGTTAAAATAACCGCCTATGATGGGGAAAATAATCAAAGGTCTACAAGTGGTACGCTTGGGGTAAGGGGCGAGGATGGACATTTTTTTAAATTTTAGGATAGACTGGCTGGTGATTGGGATGATAAATACCATTAGCATTACCACACAGAATCCAACAAAAAATAACTTCTAAGGTAAAATTAGCTTTGGTAAGACTATTCTTGTTAAACATGATCTTCGTTTGAAGTTGCTAGATTACGTGTACTCCCATGAATACAGTTCCAATGGCCATTTTTGTTTTTTCAAAAAACAGTTTCTTCCTTGTAATGGAATTACTTAGTAATAACTCTCACAAAAATTTAGAATTCCCTCTTCCGTTAGTTTTCCCCATTTCATCCCCGGTGTAAGAGGAGATTTGTCCGCCCAAGCCACATAGCTCCGGGCTCCATAGACGCACGAATAAAGCTTGAAATTCTACAAACCGGTTCTATCTAAGTCTAGCTTGTCATCGGTACTGCTACATAAAGGCCAGAATAAATTGTTCTAATTATGAAATTAGTGTTCATATGTTTACGAAAAACCCCGCCCAGTGATTTATAGAATACAAAATCCCACCTACCCACTGTAACAAACAGCTGCATGTCGCCAGCCGTGTTTGCCCGCCTCATCTTTAGCCCATACATGTAACGGAGTAATTCCGTTAGAGAAAAATTTCCCCCTGACTCTGGTTTGCAGGAAACCTCAGCAAAGAATCAATCATGTCATCATCGTTGGGCTGGGAAAGAGACTTCAGAGCTTGAACTGATTCTGGCGGCAGGACATTCTATCAAAGATCTTGGTTCTTTCAAAAATTTAAAATCAAAGGTACTATAACTTATTGGAACATTCAAGTTATATGTTTTTTCACTACATCTTTAGTAAATCTATAACACTAAATCTCACAATTATGATAAATAAAACAATCAAATCACAAAATAAACCATATCAAGTTTCAAACTACTTAACCCCTATTTATTGTATTGTTTCCTTCATACACTACGGGATATTGTTGAAAATTGCTGTGGATTTGCGATTTTCTTTTTAATGTAGGAATTTTACGAATATTAATGTAATCTGCTTTTCTCTCTCGTTTAGTTTTCTGTAATAGATAATTTGCCTTTTTAAACATAGTCACGTGTTTGTTAACAGATCAAACCTTCTACTTGAGGGGCTTCGCTCAAAATAGCAGGGAGATCCTGTCTAATGTATTACTGGTTATTTTGAGTAAAAATTGCTTTTTGTAATGTAATTTTGTGGTCAATCACGACCTTTACCGCAAATTCTTTCCTGATTTTTTTTTGTTCCTCAGTATACGAATCAGCGTATTAAATACCTAGACGTTAGAATATTTTTGATGCTATTGAGCCCATTACACAAATCATTTGTTACAATATTTCTGTGCCTAACGCATCGATATCACTATCCGTCATGCCAAATCATTTTTATTAGTAAGAGAATCACGAAATTATAGGGGGCGCACAACTGAAAGAAAAAACAAAAACCGTACCTACAGTAACATCAAAATTAAAGGGACACATCGGCCTGGGAGAATTGGGCCGTGTCGCGGTGCCAGCACTATAGCAGTTCACACACTGCCGTCAGTGTAATGCGCCTTGCATTCGACCAATACTAGATCCCTGCACATATGAGTCGCAGACCCTGACGAGTTAGATTGGTGAAAGAAGAAAAAAAGAAATCGATTGTGTCAAAACCTCTCTCAGAGAGGAGACCAAGACACATGAAAGGTTGTCACAAATATGGGGTCTGGACATGTTATGGTAGGTTCATCTTCATCTGTTGAGGAAAAAAGTTCAGTTGGAAGTATAACTCATGTCGCTTATGTAATATTATTTTTGTGTTAATGTGAAATGTTGAAGTCAACTCTAATGCCGTGCTATGTTCCCAGTTCGACTCTAATTTAACGAACAAAACTAATTCTTAAACATAATAAAATTAAAAACCTGATTTGTAGTTTTAATAATGTGGATGTTTACATTTGAGTTGGCTATCAATTATGACCCAAAAAGTTTGTATGATCAACAGGCTCGATTGGAATATTGTCAATATTTGATATTGAAATGTGTGTTTTTGTATGTTTTTGTTTGTTTGTTTTTTTTTTTACCAGTGTGAAAGTGAATATAGGTTGTTTTGCTTACATTCAGGGATAATTTGTAGGCTTGAAACCAGTTGTGACCATGTTAGAGTTCGCGATCGAAAATTTTGATATGTGTTCATGTGCCGGATTTGAAAGGAAATTTTTCAAGTAGCCTACATCCCAATGGTCCCAAGGTGGAACCCTGTGTTATTGATATCTGGTCTCAAAATGACATTTACTATTTGACCTATGCTCGAGACTTTCATTTGGTCGTGAAGAGGCCCCGAGATATCTAAATGGCAGTTTGGGCTGAGGCGGCTGTTTTTCTTATAAGTTTTGACCTATGACCATTGGAATAAAGGGTCGTGTGGGGTATTCACATGCCAAATGTGGGGGTCGGAGTTAACCGCATGTCGGAGCAGCGTGTTTCAAGACAAAACGTGAGTTAGTAAATAAGATTCCCAGGTACATAATGGCCCTGCAAGGTCTAATAAAAACTAACAACAACAACCAAAAACAAAATAAACTCACCCACAGTAACAAGAGCAGGTACACATAGCTGGTGCATCAATAGCGGTGCAAGTAACATCTGTAGATTGCCCTACTGTAAAAGTCGAATCTGATGTATGGCTACAACTATGTCAAGCTGCATATCGATATTGTCCAGATGCCGTGGGACCTGACCATGACACTTGATCGAAATCTACTAATGTCATTTGGCAGTCTATCGTAGGATTTGTTTGATCTGTAGATTAAATAATTGATTTTGTTTTTATACTAGAAACCTATTGACTCACTTTAAGTATCAAGTGTTTATATTAATGGCATTTTCTCACTTTTCAAAAATCACCAAGCGGACCCTGAACCTGTGTTTAGCGCCCGGTTTAGGCGGGAAATTGCTTCTAGATCTAACAAGACTGATAACGGTACCTCCCTTTTTTGTGCTGTTGGTCAGGTTGGTAGTCACTTTCCCTCTAGAGATGTAAGGGATACGGAATTTTCAGCATGTTTTAAAATCTACCTAACTCACCATCGGCTTCCATTCTGATCCAATTAGTAATTTTATTGTAGTTATATATAAACGCAATTTGTCTTAAAAATTCATTCTCACTTTCATATCAACCTATACATTACCCAGTTCGTGATCTCTTGTTGTGAGCGACATATAATGGTAAGCTAAACTTCCCTTTATCTCTTGTACATATTTTTGTCTTCATGTTTGAAATAAAATCCACGCATAACTTGTAATAGAATAATTGTGATTGTATATTTTGTATTTAGCTGTACCGAGTTTTAACGTGAACAACAACTTCAACGCTTTCTGTGCACATCCAAGTGCCGTGAATTAGTAGTGTTTGTGTAAAATTTAGCAGACTTAATAATGAAGATTTGATTTATTAATGCGATTAAGAGCACAAGTTCAAATACGAAGCACGTTAAAAGTTTCACACCTACTTAGCAACAGTTACAAAGAAGCTACACTGTCAGAGTTATCGGCATCGTCAGTGGCCATACAAATAACCGCAGTCTTCCCGAGCTCAAATGTAGACCCTGATATATGGTCACAGGCAACGGCAGTGATTGAGTCAGATCATCATCAACAATGACCTCAGGCCACGACACTTTGGTGGTTGTACTTGTAACGGCTATATCATCTGGGCAAGTGATCGTTGGAGCTTCTTGATCTGTTACCAAATATTGATATGGAATTGATCAGTAAACCTGCACTGACGCTTCACATTCACGTGATGTTGTTTGTAATCTAGCTTTCATGTGTATTCCGTTCACGGCCCGATATTTCAAGTAAGTAACGCCTACTGCCTAGATACCTATGTCACACAGACACTGGAGAAGATGTTTTTCTTCAGGCAGTGGCGTAGGCAACCGGACATGGTTGCAGCTTCCCCCTGTATGGAATCTTCCTCTCCTCTTTTCCCCCCTGAAAATTAGTGATTTTCTGCACCCGTGCCAATTTACTAGTGAAAACAACATAGACCTTTACTATACTAACCAATTTTATATATGCTTGCCCCCTGAAAATTAGTGCCACCTTCTGGCCCCCCCCCCCCCCCGAAAAAAGCTAGTTTACTCCACCTCTCAGGGAAAACTGATGCAGGGTGTCCTTCAATGAAGTCAACTATGTGCATTAAAAATCTGTTATTATACACTTCTCGTGGTACCTGTTAGGTATATAGAATTTCAAGCCTGTTGTCGCCCTATTTAGTTGATACCCAGGTAAACAGAGAACACACAGTGGACCCTTTGTATACTGGCCTTCATGCACACCACAGAATGAATACGTATTATGGCCCTGTATAAATTGCAGTCTATCAGATATGCAATGCACGAGTAATATGACTATGATTTATAAAACATTATTGCTGGCTGCTTAAATTTTTTTAAAATCAGATTCAGATTCCACCTCCGTCAACAATATACAACGAAATATAAAGATAAGTAATAATACATAATGATAGAGATTGCGTATTGTCGATCTTTTGTGTTTAGTGTGCGCACGCGTTATCGCATATTGAGTATGTGAGTGTTTCAATTGCTGGCGTAATCTCATTCACATGGAATCACGTCATTACGAAAAGAATACCTCTTTGGTATGATACGATGACATTTAAAGAACACTTGGCCTATTGAGGAAAAACGTCTTGACGCCAGTAGTTTTAGTTGTGAGCTCAAGCAACCAACGGCCTAAAACCCATCGGAAATTCCCAAGCAAGCTATGGTCAGCCCGAGCTTGGTATGAGATCCACAATAAAACCTAACGTACCCACGGTAACAGAAAAGGAGCACATAGCTGAGTTTCCGACATCATCAGTAGCTGTGCATTCAACGTCCGTCGATTCGCCAACTTCAAATATAGACTCCTCCGACAGTATATCACAGTCCACTGTTAGCGAGGTATCTACCTCATCAGAAGCCGTTGGATTAGGCCAAGAAACGTCTTCGTCACGTGAATAGATAGCATCTGGACATATTATCACAGGGTCTTCGCTATCTATTGAAAATGAAGTTCAAAGGGATATGGATGAGTTGCATTTGCTACCAAATCTATGAAATAAAGTTGTTATCACATATTTGTTAGACTCAAACAAAGTTATATAATATTTGTAAACAATTTCGAACTAGTTGATACAGAGAAAAAACTGAAAAACGCAGGTACATACGCACAGCTATTACTCATTCAACAGAAGCTCACTCCACTGAAGGTGAAATGTTGGGATCATTGGAAATTTTGTTTCATTATAATCATGTGTACAAAAATGTTTGTTATGGTTATCTGTAATTATTTGTACTGCATTGATGTGTCTATTTTAAACACATTCAATTGCTGATCACATTAAAGGTCCATGGCCCGATCGCTAATAGCCTCGTCCCCAGGGACCCCAAATTTTACCGGAAGTGGTCCACATTTTGGTATTAGAAGAAAGCTACTATTTTTCTCATTTACCCTGTGAAATCTTAGGGCTAAAGGATGTTAGTTTTGAAGTTATGAGCGAAAATATGCCCTATTTGTTCGACCAATATTAATTTTACACACCACTCAATGGGGGCTTAGAAAATCACGTTTTCAGTTCTCACATCAAAACGGATTGAAATATCGGCACGAAAATTACAGATAGAGTTTTGGGGTGAAGTCCATTCTATCAAGATTAAAACTTTATCTACTTAAATCGGGCCATTCCCCTTTAATACGGTATAGAGGTTTAAAAAAAAATGGTGAGTCTTCAAATCAAATAGCGAAACAGATATGTCGTAAATAAGGCAGTGTACCTTATTTTTCTATGGGATAAGGTTCAATTACTTAGAAGTTTTTTGTTAGTATAATTGTGTTCTGAAAACGTAGTATAAAGATCCTACTTTACAAAAAAAAACACTTTTTACTTAGGGTACACATCCTTATTTCTTGAGTATTTTGAGGAAAACAACATCACCTTCCATTACTTAATACTTCAGGGCAAACGTTACATGTTATTCATGGTTTTCTTGCAGCTGAAAGAGATCATGTTATTCTGATGTGCTTCTATGTTTAGAAAGCACGGAGAACAAAAAAAACATTCAAGTGTTTAATATCGAATGTAGAGCATTCCTATCATTTGGTTCAATTTTTAAAAGCATAGTACGAGTTGGCTTATTTAAAATGTATTATGAATTATACGTAAAATTATTATCAATAGCTGAATCATGTTTTATATGCTATGGTCAAAATCAGGTAGAATGCAGCAAGAAATGAAAAACATGAAAACATATGCAGATACTTCTCAAATTCAATTTTGTGATGTCACATTTACACTCAAACCAGCCCAAAGTACGAAGTAGCGACACGGGCCGCGTATACAGTGTACCGGTTTTCAGCGCGCGGAGTACCACAAGGATCTGTACTGGCTCCTATGCTGTTCAACTTGTATATCAGCGACTTACCTCAAACAACATCTAGACAATATGGCTACGCCGGCGATCTTGCCTCCTCCTCGGACAGCAACTGGACAGAATTAGAAAGCACACTCACTACAGACATGGGCCTACTTGCAGCATATCTGAATACCTGGAGAACTGAAGCTTGATTGAATCCAAGACCATCCGCTACTGCTCCCTTCCACCTCAACACCAAAGAGGCTCATCGCAGCTTCAAATCAACCTCAATGGAGCGCCTCTGCCGTACAATCCACACCACCTACCTGGAGTCAATCTTTAGCAGGGCGAGCTTACATACCGGCAGCACCCGAGTCCGTCTGCGCCAAGGTATCTTCGAGGAATAACCTCCTGTTCCGACTCGCTGGATCTTCATGGGGTGCAGCCCAACGACCCTCCGCCCACTGCCTTGGCTCTGGTCTACGTCCACTGCTGAATATGCCGCCCCAGCATGGTGCAACAGCTCTCACACAAGAAGCTGGATACTGTACTCAACAAGACCTTGAGAAAGCATCACTGGCTCCTCCGTCATACCCCATCTGAATTCCTACCATGCTTCAGGCATTGCACTGCAGCACTCGGATAGAAAACCCACGCACAAACTTAGTGAATAAAGGCCTGGCTGGACACAAGCACCTGCTGCATACACCGTCAAGATCACCCCAACTCGGTAACAGAGCGGCTCTCTCGCCGACCTTTCTGCTGACACTGCCCGCTCAAACTCTCCAGTTCCCCATTCAACATCTTACAGACCTGGAATACCTGCCTGTCTTGAGACCCAAGACAGAACAATTCGCTATCACACCTAAGACAGAACTACCAACCTGGCATCAATCTCCCACGCAAGGACTGGGTCACCTTAAACCGGATCGCACAGGAGTCGGTCCGCTTGTCAACAGCAATATGCACAGATGAGGGCTGCGGCCATCGCCATCCTGCCAATGTGGCTCCATCCATCACAGCCTGCGGATCACATTCTCAGTTAGTGCCCTACCTTTCGTCATAGATTTCTCTAACCCCAACCAACCCACAGTGAGTTTTGGCTTCCAACGCCTTACAACAGTTTCGCTGCTGCCTCATACTCAAGAAGAAGAAGCCGCGAGTAGTCAAAGCACAACAGTGCACTGCAACTTAAAAGGCACACAACGTATATCTCGTCGTTACTTTAAACTCAGACCAGACATAATGGATATTCCAACTTTACTACCAAAGGAACCATGAAAGGTCTCAGTTCCTATGTTACCATCGTTATCGATAGCAGAACATGTAACCACATGAACTCCCATCACCGAAATCGATCCAGACTCTGGACCTACAAGTCACCGTCAGAGATGCACCGCTATTATCGGTCGCTCTCGTGGTAGTCCATACCGGATTACTTGGAGTAAAAATATGAACAGGACATTCAAGTGTAGGGACGTCCATGTCTATCTGAAATTACATGAAATGGTCAATAACAAGCAATAACAAATATATATAATACTCAGAAGTAACATTTAGAACATTGAAGGAAATAAGCGCAAACATGTGGTAATTAATATTACAAAGATTTTTGTTAGAACTTCAAGCACACAACATACGACATGGTTTCGAATTGACTGAGGTTTTAGTGGCCAAATTGCGAAAAAAATCAGTATCAGCAACGAATACCATGATTTAATTTTTAAGATGTCATTTCTAGAGGTAAAATTGTTTCGTCGATGTATGAATTTTTAATCGAAAAACCCTGTAGTCATACACCGTTTTGCTACAAAATAGTGATTTGGGCCGATTTGTCCGAAAATCACACCTTTTGGGTGAAAAAAATTTTCCACCTACCAACTTTGAATCCTTGCAGAATCTACAATATACAATATATGACTCCTTTATAATATTATATACCTTAAAGGTACTAACTTATGGATTCAAGTATTTGTTTTATAAATTATTTCATAATTTTTCACCCATAACCATTCCACTTTGACATGTCCCTGAAACGACATTAAAAAATTAGGGCACTTTCGAACAAAAATTTGCTTTGCCACAATCACATCTCTTGGAAAGGAAGGGTCTACAGTGATGATTACCTCTGTCAGTTATGCGAATTTCATGACTGCAAATTTGATACCAACTTGTTCATTTCAGGTATAGGAACAATTCAAAAATACAAAATGTTTCCCCTACCCCTTGATTTTTCCAGGGCGCGAAAAACATACTGCTGTTTCACAAATTGGGAAGTAACGAGAAACTAAAAAGCTATAGGCCTTGAAAATTTAATCGATTGTGCCCAAAACACATTCCTACATAGTTATGAGCTATTAACTGTTTTTCTCACTCTGTCTAAAATTTGAGAAAATTTTTTTTTTTTTTCAATTGCGGAATCCAAATTTTACCTAAAATTGAGCGTTTCGAGAACCCGCGAAAAAATAACAAAAGGCGACGTTGTTGAAAGGTTAATCGATTATGCCCAAAACATATTCCCAGAAGAATATAGTATTACATTTTTGTAAACTGCAAAATATTTGGTATTTTTTTTTCAAGCAAGATGCAGTTTTCAGCAAAATACCATAGGTTTCTATGCCTATGGGACTCGGCATTGCATAATACCCCAAAATGCGATTTCTCGGAACGCATCCAACATTTTGCATTTTGACTACAGATTTGGATTCTACACCAAATTTTTAAACTGGAAAACAGGTTGTTTCATTGTTATGGCACCTTCACATTTTTACCTTTTGGACACTAAAACCGAGGTCGATCTGAAACCATGTTCATAAATGAAAGTCAGTGAAAAAATCACTGACCAGCCAGGATTTGAAACTGTGACTTCAGTTTACTAGTCCGACTGCTCTTCCAACTGTATGGGGAAGAACAGTGATGTTATTATCTATAGGCCTTCAGTTCAACACTGTTCCTCTAATATATCTAATCAAAAAGCTTAAACGCCAATGAAAAAGATTATGGGACCTGGCGCCCTGCAAGCACGAGCTGTCGGTAAAAAGATTATTCACCAAATTTCGTTGATCTGCGTTTGTGGTGTTCCGAGCAAATGCTTGCATAACCGTTTTCCCATATCCACTCTGTTGGACTATCTGTGCACGTAACGTAGTTTCCCCAACGCTGAAAGTAGACTCGGACTCTGGGATGCAGGAAACGTCGACCATCGTATCAATGATAATCAGGGCACTGACAGGTGCCCAAGACACCACCAGGAACTGAAGTGACTTTGTTCATCCGGACAAGTTATTGTCGGGATTTAGGATTCTGATCTGTTGAGGGTTAGGGTTAAACGATTTATTATATCAAGATATCATGATATTCCATAAAGTGTTATTGAACATTATATTGATGCATTGTCTTTTGCCTTTTTTCCCCCCCCCCCCCAAAAACTATATTTAAATATACATGCAAACAAACTATAGGAGGCTCACGCATCATTACAATGCCACACAATCTAGTACACCGAGTCATTTCCTGATGCTCTTACTCGCATTTCTTTTAAAGGTCCATGGCGCCGATCGCTAATTTAGCCTCGTCCCCAGAAGTACAGATTTACCGGAAGTGGCCAAAATTTTGGTATCAAAAGGAAACTGCTATTTTTTCTCATTTACCCGGTGAAAGCTTAGGGCTAAAAGGATGTTTGGTTCTGGTTGGAAGTTATGAGTGAAAATGGGCCTTCTTTTTGGTCGACCAATATTAATTTTACCCAGAAACTCTATGGGGTTACAATCAACTTCGGACAATATAACACAAACATGCAACAGGCACAGGAACTCGAATCCCCACCTTTCGCGAGGAGCTCTACCACTGAGCTATACAAGAATATATAGCAAAATTTGGAGAGTGTACATTCTGCAGTTAATTCAAACTTTACCTACCAAATGTAACCATTGCCGTCAACATTCTCCGTTACCAGCGGCATCGGTAGCAGAGCACGTAACTGTGTGAACTCCCATACCAAAAATGAGATCCCGCAGCTGGGATACAGGTACCTCCCAAAGATTCTCCACTATTGTCAGTTACCGTCAGGTTGGTCAATACGGGGGTGTTTAGTTAACATATGATCAGGACAGTCCAGTTTTGGTTGTTGTATCCGTATCTATAGAGTAAATCAAAAGGAATATTGTAAATATTCTTCATCAAATTTTGTTGATTCCAATTCTCATGTGATAACAGAACTTGATAATTTTTTTAAAACCGGTTGTGTAATTATAGTCCGACGTCCTCATAGTCCGGCTACAACGGTTTAAAGGTAGAACAACTCAATTCAGTTGATCTTCACGCCAAACATTAGTTTCCGCTTATTTGTTATCGTGTGAAGCCCGGACTTGGCTCCGCCGGACATAAGTTCATCTGCTTTCACACCGGGTGGCAGGTCCTCCGGACCCACAGTCCACTAGTACAACGGTGAAGTTTTGTGCACTCGATTCAATGGACTCTTCACGCAAATAGTTTCACGCTTTGATTGCGTTGTCTTGGGGGAAGGACTATTGGCTCCGGGCGGACCCATATCGACTTTTATACCGGGTGAATTGGGAATGACAACTGACAGAAGAGGGCCCGAAATGTGAAAACCTGACCTTAACTTCATACAAAATTTCTACCTGAATATTCGCAGAAGACGGTTGAATAAAATAAGATTGGGCATTACCATTTTCAAAAAGCGGACAACAAACACATCTTAATATCTTACAGAAGAGGTGACAGATTTTATTCCTTAATACTATTAAGATTCCTTATATACAAATGGCAAACCGTCCTGCACAGTCAAAATAGAAATGCTGCAAGATTCTAAATCAAAAATTGCATTTTACTTACGAATTTGGGGCCTTTGACGCTTCTTCCTTTGAGAAAGTTATAGTTACACCACTGATGATATCGCAAGTTTTAATTAATTCTTTAAAGCCCCCCATGTACTAAACTAGCTTCAAATAATAAACTTGTTTCTTCAAAAAAGTTTTCATACAACCTGTAACGGCGAAAAACTGCACGAATTCGGTGTGCCAGCGTCCCGTCGTCAGCAGTCGTGCAAGTAACCCTTGTTCCCCATCTGAAAAAATAGATTCCCGATATTCGATCACAAGAAACGACAATGAGTATCTAAGTGATCAGAGGCAGATGTAGGCAAGACACATATCGATGGGGACGAAATAATTCTTCTGGACAGGATATACAGGGTCTTGTTGACTGTTAAAAATTAATGGATTTGATTTATAAGATATTGGTAATCTATTTCAAAAACCAATACCTAAGCCAACACAAAAAATGATTAAAATTCTAAATAATATCATAACAGACTGTTTAAAAGTGCTTAGGCAGTGCTGTTATGCCTTTAAAACTTTTAAAATTAACAATCACAAAAGATTAAAAAAAAGGCTCAATATTTGCCATACCATTCTGCGATCCGCCATTTGTATAACATTAACGAACATTAATGACAAACATTTTTTTTGAAAATGTTGTGTGCTTCTGGATAACTATTTCTTGAGGTTTCCTGATTTAAAAATTAAATGATAGGAGTAAAGACTAGGGAGTCGTTGCTGAAGTCTTTCGATTATTCTGTTCTTGAAAGTTCCCGTCAGAGTTACAGCGAAAAAGCTTGCATGGTTGCCATTTCTTTGAGTATATAAGCTGAAGCAAACTACAAGCTTATTTTAGTTAAATATTGTCCAACACAAGATGCAGAATTGTAGTGCTTTACCTAAGGTAACGGCCAAAGGTACATGAAAAGAGGTTCCTGCATCGTCAGTTGCCGTGCACGTAATTATAGTAGACTCCTCGGTGAATATGGATCCCGACGAGGCTCGCACTCCACCTCAGGAGAAGTATTCAATATCATCTACAGCCCAGGAACATCGAATGATATCTCGCTCATGTTAGTAATTTGGTCTGCTGGGCAGGTCATGATTGGGTCTTCTTATCTCTTCAAAATGGTTGGTGATTGAAAAATTTGTTGTAAAATAAGTTAGAGACATCAGTATACCGACGTTAGTCAGGGACACTAAAACCAAAACAAATTTCATTCAATAAGAATGATTAGATAAGTATCAAATTTATCTGTACATATCATTATTATTTATATTAATCTCATGGAGTTTTAAGTAACGAAGAAGCTTAATGCTGAAGCACCTCTATTCTTAATTATACGAGTCTGGGGAAAATTAAAAAAAATAGAATCGCAAACAAGGACATTGATCTGTATCGTTTAGTTATATGTGAGTAAAAGATCACCATGCCGCCCGTCATGCCTATAACATGGAGCTAGAGCGGTTCAAGATCAATAACGTGAAAAAATAAGATTACCAGCTACAGAATGGTTCTGCACGGTCCAGAAATAGAAACAATTATAAAAGCAACTACCCACCCGAAGTATACAGAGAAGGTTTTTTTTACACATGAGCTGGTTGCCTGCATCATCATAGCGGTGCAAGTAACAATCTTGTAGATTGCCCTACATGCAAAGGTCGATTCTGTGTGTGGCTAAAGCTTATATCAAGCTGCATATCAATATTGTCAGATGCCGTGGGACCAGACCATGACACTTGATCAGAAGAATCTACTATGTTATCTGGGCAGTCTATCGTAGGATTTGTTTGATCTGTAGATTAAACACAAACACGCAATGAATTTCATGACATAATGATTCATGGACTTTTCTTTTAATTTGTTGATACATATTTAGAAACTGCTGAATCATTTTAAAGAACCAATCAAAAGTTGTCCCATTTAAAATTCGTTTAAAGTTTCATATTAGTATTAAATATGTTGGATATTAAAGAAAATTTCGGCTCAAGAGTTTTAAAACGTAATAACGTATCATGTGCTTCCATTTGGACCCAATTAGTAATTTTATTACAGTTATTACAGTCAAGGTTTTATAAATCTTTCTTGCCTGACTCTTCAAAGCGGTTAATCTTGTCTTAGCTATAAATTAACTAATTAATTAGTTTGCAAATATCTTTTATCTCTTGATTTTGTATCAATGTTGAAATGAAAATCATTGCATAACTTGTGCCTCTGCCCATCCACGTGCCCCTCAATCAGTGGTGTAAATTTAGCAGGCTTCACAAATGAAGACATGATATCAATGCAAATGAATAGCGAAGGTTTAAAACATCTATACCTGAGCGTAGTAAGCACGGTAAGGATTCACAACCACTTACCAACAGTTACAGAGAAGCTACACGTGTCAAAGTTACTGGCATCGTCAGTGGCCATACAAATAACCGCAGTCGTCCCGAGCTCAAATGTAGACCCTGACATGTGGTCACAGGAAACGGCAGGTGATGAGTCAAGATCATCATCAACAATGAGATCAGGCCAAGACACTTCGATAGTTGTACTTGTAACCGCTAAATCATGTGGGCAAGTGATCGTTGGAGCTTCTTGATCTGTTACCAAATATTGATTTGATCAGTATAAACCTGTACTGACGCTTCACCCAACAGATGAGTATGTTAAATAGCTTATTCTGAGTGTTAATTCACAGTGATATTGCAGATAACACCTACTACATAGATACTTATGGAGAAGATTGCATTTATTTCATCAGGGGAACTGTTGCAGCTTATCTTCATGTAGTCAACTCATGGTGTATTGTAAATATGTTATTAAAACACTTTATGTGGTGACCTTTTATTATACAGAATTCAAGGCGCGTGATGTTGGAATATCGTATGCTACGTATTCCAATGTGCCTGCATCAATATCAAGTCAAAATTTGGATTGTAGCCATTGTCAGTTTATACATATTCAATATCTGCGATTTTTTTTCAACACAGGCTGGGGTTCGCGTAAGCGTTATGAGATGTAGTCATACCATAATCAAATATGAGTACCTTGGTATGAGACAGGAAAATTTAAAGACATTCGCCTTATACAAACATTTGATGTATATTAATTACCTATCAAAGCAAACGCCCTAAACTCAGAAACGGCCCCC
Source organism: Ophioderma brevispina (assembly GCA_023653785.1). NCBI lineage: Eukaryota > Metazoa > Echinodermata > Ophiuroidea > Amphilepidida > Ophiodermatidae > Ophioderma > Ophioderma brevispina. The sequence continues at coordinate 94,162 of JAMKCH010027641.1, forward strand.
ATCATGAAATTCTCAAACATGTGTATGAGATCAACAAATAAAACTATCGTCCCCTCCCCATACCCACGGTAACAGAAAAGGAGGTGACCAACAGTGAGTTGCCGAATCATCAGTAGCTGTGCATTCAACGTCCGTCGATTCGCCAACTTCAAATGTAGACTCCTCCGACAGTATATCACAGTCCACGGTTAGCGAGGTATCTACCTCATCAGAAGCCGTCGGATTAGGCCAAGCAACGCCTTCGTCACGTGAATAGATGGCATCTGGACATATTATCATAGGGTCTTCGCTATCTGTTAAAAGTGAAGTGCAAGGGGCTTTGGAGTTGGATTTTCGACCAACTCTATGATATCAAGTTGTAATCATAGATTTGTTAGGTTATAGAGAAACAGATATGTTGTAAAACAGGCTCAATAACTATAAGAAGTTCTTTGGTTAACAAATATTAATAATTTTGTTCTGAAAGCTTAGTATTAAGATCGTAATTGTACTAAAACAACCTTACTTAGCCTTATTTCTTGAGCATTTTGAAGTAGACAACATATCGCCTTCCATTAGTGTTACAGGTTATTCAAGGTTTTCGTGCTGTTTATAGAGCAATTGTGATATACTTCTGAGGTAGTTTCACAAAAATGCTCATGAAGCATGGATAACAAAAGGAATTCATAAAGGTTTATCGAATGTACACGAGTTGGCTTTTTCAAAATGTTTATGAATTTTGCTTAAAATTAATATCAAAAGCTGAATTTGTTTTTGTATGTTTTGTATCCTATGGTCAAAATCAGATAGAATACACTGTGGCAAGAAAAATAACAACATGGAAACGTATCCGGAAATTAAATTCAATTCTGTGATGTCACATTCTATGATAGATATCCCAAGTTTACCTACCAAAGGTAACCATGAAAGTACATGTTCCTATGTTACCAGCGTCATCGACAGTAGAACATGTAACCACATGTACTCCCATCGCTGAAATGGATCCAGACTCTGGGCTACATGTCACCGTCAGGGATGCATCGATATTATCGATTGCTGTGGGTGTAGCCCATACCGGATTACTTGGAGTAAAAATGTGAACAGGACATTCAAGTACAGGGAAGTCAATGTCAAAAAAGGAAATGAAATGGTAAATAACAAGTAATACACAAATGAGATGTTAAAAATTCATAGAAAGAAAACATTTTTTAGAAAATAATTTGTCAACTATTAAAATGAAGTTTGAGCAATCTTTCATTTATTTTGAAGGACAGTTATTACTTTGTATTCATATCTTACAGTTCGTTTGTCTTTCGTGCCTACTATTGTATTAAAAATTGGGGGTTCGACTTTTCAGACCTAAACTTTGAAATAAATTTACTTAATGTTCCGGAACGATGACATGTTCGTGTCATATACCATATTAAAGCCCTTATTAAAAAGTTCTGAAAATGTGCAAAACGTTGTTCTGGTTGCCATGGTAACCACATAGGACTCTGAATGGATGAAAGTTAAAACAACGGTAACTCAAAAACGAAAGATGTAATTAACACACTTAAATCATGCTTCAAATTGAAATTATGGTGCAAAATAGCAGAATACTCTCTTAAAACCAAAGATTGAAAAATCAATCTAAAGATTGAGTTGAGGAAAAGTCTAAAATTCGATTGAAAATTCAATGGGATTTGGTTTGAATTTTCGATCTTTAAGACCTGATTTCTCAATCTTAATTTGGACTTTTCCCTCACCTAATCTTTCCATTTAAGATAGTATGCTTGTTATACTCCTATAGTCCAGGCTACAGAGTCATTGATAACTAATATCAACCTTGTTTTATTAGATATATAATGTTTTTCAACTGTTTCTAGACCAGTTTTTATGCTGATTCTGAATCCGATGGATGCCAGACGAGCAACCTTGAGCATTTTTGTAGAAACGCAAAAAATCAAAATGGCCACCAAAACACAAAACATTCATCTCTTGTTCACTCAAATGTTGTAATTTTTCAGTCTGTCTCGTTAAAACATTCATTGTCACCAATTAACATATGATTTTGTAACCACGTAATCAATGAATTCAATATGGCTGTCAATACAATAAAGTGCCTGATCGTGATCTACTTTTGACTGGAGTTTGGTAATCTGGTATCTATCCTGGTTTTATTGCAGTCAAGAAAGTAATTGGAACCATAAGAAATATCTTTTTTAAATGTGATTATAAATTCCTTCATTATAGGGTCCAAAATGGCTTCCGATACTCTAAGATGGCTATAATTGATAGCTGTGTCTAACCTAGTACTGCCATGTTTGTGAACTATCCCTGTAAATAAGTCAATCAGGTAATGTACATTTATCATTAGGTCATCAGAGGAATCGATACATGTAACATGCCAACCAAGATGGGTAGCCAATATGGCTTAAAATGACACTTACGAAGCGGCGAAAAAATTCGATCGCTAATAGTATTAGAATATATGTTTCTTGTTTTTGGTAGATTTGAGGCTGTCCATGGCAATTTTTTCCATATTGCGATATTTTATGAATAACGACGCAATGACACTTAAGATAGCCTTACTGGGATTTGCGAAGCGATAATCCAACTAAAAAACACAAAATAGTATCTTTAGCCTACAGCGGAATGAATTACTGACCTGTACTGATTGACCATTTTGCGTTGCCCATATTGAACGCCTATCTTGGATTGCATCTTGCAGATTCAATCACTTTGATTATGTGATGATATTTACATTGCTCTAAATCAGTTATCGTGATATACACAACATGGCAGTCTGGCTATATGTTGTAATGATTTTGCTCCTTGAAGGGTTTAATTGATTTGCTTGATTATCAAATTGTTGATGAAAGCTATTATTATGGTTCAATTCATCTATAATTTGCTAAAGCATTAGCATATATACCAAGTTACCATTCTACGTCAAAAGTAGATGAGAAATATCAGATGCTTTGTTGTATCGGCGGCCATATTGAATCGCTTAATTAGGTAGTTAATGAATCCTATTTTAATGGTCACAGTGGGTGTTTTGACTGGTCAGGCCAAAACATTACAACTTTAGAGTAATTAACATATGATGGTTTTTAGTGTTATGGTGGCCATTTTGATTTTTTCGTTCTTCGAAAGGCTCAAGGTTTTTGTCTGGCATCCACGGATTCAGATTACAGCAGGAAAAACTGGTCTAGAAACAGTTGGAAAAAACAGTATTATATATGTAGAAAAAGGTCACATGGTAGTTAGCTTGAATACTAGGCAGAAAACCATTAGAGCGTGAATGAAACCTGATATTATGCAGGTGGTAAGTGGCGAGACAAACAGCATATTCACCCGCCCCTCCACAGACCAATTTCAATCAATTCATATTTATTAGTAGGGTTATAAATGGAGGCAACCGACACCCCCCCCCCCAAAAAAGGACAAAGGAGTCCGCTTTTTCATGTTGAAAGGTCCGCTTCTAATGTTGAAGTGATGCTTTTGTCCGCCTGTCTAAAAGCTGTTTTTAAGGGTGGTGTTAATATGGCCCTAAGTATTTGTCAATGCACTGGCCAATATACTGATATAACGATTAATACTATTATTGTACAAGATTTGAAGGCCGCGCTGGTTATTCCTCCAAACCCTATCCCCCCCCCACCACCCCCTGCTCTTCAGATTTTTTAAGTACGGTAAAAAAATTGGCAGACAACCGGCGAGCGCCCAGACCACCCGAAAAACGTGTTTGTCAAAATAAAAATCGATTAGGGCAAATCCGCACCCCCCCAAATAAATTCCTGGCTTCGGGCTGGGTCTACCTCCGATATTGTACATAGGGGTTTATATAACGTCAGTGGTCGTAAAAATAGGCCATGGGAACTGATAAATAAAATAACAAATAAAATGAAAAAAATAATTCACAATTTTTATAGGAATAAAAATTACAAGTAAATTACAAATCAACAAAATAAAGATAAACTACATTAATGAATATCAAAAAAAGACCTGAAAAGCTCTCGTGGAAACAAAACAACCGCTGCAGCACGCCCGAGAAAAGACGACAGATGAAGAGGAAGTGGAATGGGAATCCCAACTGTAGAATACACTGAGACCTGCAAAGACCCATCATGCCGACGTAGAATTGAAAGAGGAAATTCATCATTACAAAGAGCAAGAAAAGCTGAAAGATCTTAAAAAACAACAAAAGACTTAAATCAGCAAGACGGAAAACAGTGTCTAGGAAGGAATAACATCATAGCCTGAGGAGGAAGAGGCCACTTAACAAAAAAACTGAAGATCTTGATAGGATGGTCAAAGCATGTGAAAAGTTCTACTACCAACCTCTTAAGCACCAGGCAAACACAAGAAAAACATTTTGCATGAGTCGTGTACCCAAAAAGTGGAAACACCACCCCCCTTCCATCATGCCTTCCGAAGTAAGAGATGCAGTAAAGAAACTAAAGCGAGATAAAGCCCTGGAGAGGATAGTATTACAACAGGGGTTCTCAAGATGGAGGTGAGCAAATATTGACGTGATGGGTGGGGTACTTAACAAGCTATTCAAAGATGCCCTTACAAGGAAGAGTTCCAGCAACGGAAGAATGACATCTGTAGTTATTCTCCAGTAAGAAAGGAGTACATCTGACATCAAAACTACAGGCCAATTAGCCTTCTACTTGTAATGTACAAGGTATTCTCACAGGTCCTGACTGAAAAGCTGTGAACACTCTGCGACAACACCAACCAAGAGCCCAAGCTTGTTTTCGACCAGGATTTTCTACCAGCTGATCACATACATGTTGGTAGCAAGATACAAGATGAGAAAGCCAATGCGTATAAGATCGCCGGCCTCAGCCTTGCCTTTGTTGACTATGAGAGGCGTGTGACTCTGTTGAATTCAAAGCACTTTCCAAGCACTTGAAAAACAAAGGAGTGACCCAGCCTACCTCAATCTCTTACGTGACCTTTCATGGCTGCCTCTTCCACCCCAAAGCTCCACAAGGACAGTGACAAAATCACGACTAGAGGCGGCGGAGCAAGACCAGGGAGACAAACATTACCAAACTCTTACCTATGCTTAAAGATGCCATCTAAAGTAGAATAAACGGGAGGATGAGAGATAAACATTGTGTTGAAATCCTCGCTCACCTGATCTTTGCGACGATATATCCTGATTGCCAAGTCACCAGAGAATTGGAAAGCATGCGATCAAGACCATTCACAGCACCGCAAACCGCTGTCGGATCAGCATGCTGTTATGTGAAAACCAAAGTGATGTTAATGGACCACACCAGGAAAATCAAGATAACTGTGAGACGGGAAAGTCCATGAAGAGGTCAACAGCACATTCTACCTTGGGAAGACAGTGATGCGTGATAATGATGGTGACCTAATGCCTGTGAGATAAGAAGGAGAATTGGACTCGGCTGGGCAGCATTTGCAAAGTGGAAACATCATGAAAAGTAAGAAGACAAGTATGGAGTTAGTTAAAGAGCAAGGTGTTCAATGCATACATTCGTCCTGTTATGACATACGGCAGTGAAAAGTGGGCTTTGAATAACACCACGATGGAGATGCTTGCAGTTGAACAGAGGAAGAGGAGTGCCAAACATAGATGGGCAGGCCATGTTGCTAGACTGCAGGATAACAGGTGGACCAACAGAGTGTCAGAGTGGACCCCCAGAGAATGGACCAGAAAGCCAGGACGTCCAAAAACCAGATGGAGAGACGAAATGACAAAACAACTTGGTCCAACTTGGACAAGAATGGCCAAAGATAGAGATTTGTGGAAGCATTCTAGGGAGGGGTCCTCCATCGTGAGTGATCAAAGCCCTGGATATGGATATGGACATGAATGAATATCAAACTAATAAAATAAATTTTAAAAATCATCAAATTGAAAAACTGGGTTGATAATGTTTTCAATTTAAAAAAAAAAACAGATTTCGATCAAAAAACGGGTTTGATCTTCGATAGGCCTGCCATAGACATGACTGCATGACGGACGAAGATAATGCAGCATATTTTGTGATAAATACACACTGTTCGCGTGTGCATTGGAATGGTTTGGTAAAATTACGACAAACATTTAGTGTGGAAAATGAATTTAAACTACTTTTGTCAGGCTACTTTGAGAAAAAAATTGTATATTTTGAAATGTTACTTTATTTTGTATTCAGTTTGGTAAAAAAGAAAAACAGCATGAGGACAATAGCACCAATTTACCAAAGCTTGCAAGCTTTACCAAAACACATTTTTGAGACAACATTTTGATATAGGCTGATTATACACGTATAAATACCTTTCTACTCACCTATAGTATATTTTGTAATGGGTGTAATTAACATCGGATATTATTCGAATAATGTTAATAATAAAGAAAATTTAATTGATTCTTACCAACAGTGACAAAGAAGTAGCACGAGCCAACGTTTCCATCATCATCAGTCGCCGTACACGTAACTTCAGTAACCCCATTTGAGAAAACAGTCCCTGATCCTGGCACACAAGAAACGTCCAGCGATTGGTCAATAACGTCAGTAGCCTCGACATCACTGGCGGCCCAAGATATTGTATTTTCACGGTCAAGAATGTCAGACGGGCAGGTTATCGTGGGAAGTGTAAAGTCTATTAAAGAATTTAAAAAGACGACTTTTTTCAGGAAACCATACTGCCATTTTTGGGGCATCCATATATTGTGTCACATGTAGTGATTTCATATAGATAAACCCCCAATATATTTCTTACTTTGTATTTAGCTACAGAAATGCCTTGAAAATGAAACAATGAAAGTCAATTTTGTTTTGCTTAATTTAAATATAAAACATAGGCTAAAATTTAGTATCTGCTCCTAGTAAATTAGGAATTTCAAAATTTCACATGTAGCGGGGATATGTTTTTGATAGAACGCTTTACTTTTACACTAGTGTAAAAATCCGAATGTTCACATTTTTAGGGACACCTGTTAGATCTCTCGTTCCACCTTTAAAGGTGGCCTCAACCCATCACCTCTTGTAGATTCTGTATAGGTTATAACGCATAGCCTATGACTCGACTGCTCAAACGCAAGTGATTTGCAAAGGAATCTTCAGGCCGCTGATCTAAGACTAGGCTTGTCATTTAAAGAGATTTATTGGTATGAATCTCTCGGCACATATATAATAAAATATCCCTAAATATATATGACGTACCAGATGGTTTTCATGGTCATTGGAGTATTCCTTGCGAAGAAAACACCATTTTCATGCTTATCTTTCGAAGCAGTAGACGATTTAACGAAGACGCCATGTTTATTTTTTACGCTATCGTTTTGCCACAAGCCATGTTTAGTCTTTCACACCAATTGAAAGATGATCGGTGGTTAGTCAAGTTCTGGCCTGTATGAAAGACTATCGCGTTTACTTTTAACATTGAAATTAAAAACACTAACGTTTTCCTTTAAAATATATAAATTTATCAAAAATGGCATACATTTGTGCCTAATTATTATAAAATGAGCCTGGGATTCTTGAGAAATATAGTTTTTAAAATAAAATAAGGTAACTCTTCATCATACAAAGAAGCGCTACTCGGTACATTTAAAAGTACGTAGATGGCTGAACCGCGCATTAGTGGGTTTCTATACAATGGATTGGAACCCTGGGTTTCGTAATTGAGGCACTGATATGATACACTGACGGCCATATTGGTCATCCAAAAGAGAGCCCAGCAGGTGGTTAAGAGCCGGTCATTTATACAAAATTTGTTCCCATTGAAATGTGGATAAGCGACATAACAGACTACAGAATCAAGCCAATTCAGTGAGCTCATTGTATTTGCGCGTATGGGATGGCATGTCTCTAAAACGTGCACCCGGGATACAACTTCTGTTAAACAGGCGACTCTGGAATGCTATTGTGTTCGTAGACCAAGATGTCCGCCCGTTGCTCCATTCATCTAATATACAATTACTGTTGTGTGTGTAGCCAATCCATCGTATAGAGATCAGTGGTTACAGTGCGACTGCGATAAAACTACAAATATTACGCGACCCCTCCACGTTTTCACGGATTGTTTGTGTTTAGGCCAACTAAAACCTTTGTTAATCACAAAATGATATCTAAAACGCCCCTCTTTACATTTTCTCAAATCACTTAGGTTTTAAAAAGTGTAGTTTTTTGCAATAAAAATTTCTAAACGAACTTCGCTCCTATCCTTTGTAGCTCTTTGTGTGCTCAACGAAGTTCACAAGGATGAGGCTTGTGGCAAACTTGCTGAAGTCACGTGATATATTTTCGCTGGCTTCTGTTTCGGTATTGCATGCGGCGTTGTAAAATATACCACAAGGAATAAACATGGTAGCTTCCGTGATCGCTGTACAGATGTGTACATTTGTCGGAATAAATCTGGATTTTTTTTCGCAAGGAATACTCCAATTGCCATGAAAACCATCTGGTACGTTTTACTTTGATATTTCATTATATATGTGCCGATAGGTTCATACCAATAAATCACTTTAATGCATTCATTCTTCATGCATGCTGATTCCATGCTGAATATGGGCATGGAAATGCTATTTGTTTAAATTTTGGGCGACGATAGTCACCGAAAGGTCCTAAAATTGTTTGGGTCATTTTTGGGTGCTGAATTAAAACAAATTCTTAACACGTGAAGTTTTGACCAAATACTTGGAGGAGGGCAAGGTCTAATACATAGGTCATAATGTGAAAGTGCTCCGATTGTGTTACAATGAATCATTTGAATAGCAAACGTTTTTATATTTCAAGGCCATAAAAGGTATAATTTGGTTACTACATCAATGTTCAATGCCATAGTGGTGCAAAATGCTGTTAATTCTTCGTTTTATCACATTAAATCAAATATGTGTCGTTTGAAATATAAAGCATGACAGCAGTTCATAATTACAGCATAAAACATACACTCTAAATTTCAGGGATTTAAAAGTATATCATTTAGGATTGTAGTTACTGACCAATCAAAATAGATTTAAAATTCTATTTGCCTTAGATTCAATCATATTGGATTGAATTCAAATCTAGTATGCTTTAATGTTAATGTTAATGCAATAGAGATTAATTTTATATCCTAACATTGAATGGTGACAAACTACAATCCTAAGGATAAACTTTTAAATCCCTGAAATATACAGAGTGTAACAGGGGTGCATGTTTGGCCTATGAGGGATTCACGTAGGGGACATTCAGACGTGGCTAGGCAAGAGATTGTGAATTACTTTGGTGGAAATTAGACAATTTTGACATATTTACACCAGGATGGCCGTGAAGCCTTATCAGCTTATATTTTCCCCCTGCCCCATTGCACCTTCAAATTATCGTAAATAAACTTGCGTGCAACATTCACCTTTTGTGAAATCTGGGCCAGTCTCTAAACAGATTTTGATTTGTACACGGGCCATGGTACTAATTATGTCATGTGCTTCGCTCATGCACTTAACGCACTGGGATTCGCTGATGTCCAAAAAATTGAGTCTTTACTAATTTTTACAGAGGAAAATTTCAATTAGAAGGATAATTGTTTTAATGAATAAATAAAAAGGTGAGTGCAATAGTGCTATTTTGCCCCTCAGCCAAATAGTCACTAAAGTACTGTCACCTCGTGCCTATACTGTGGGTCCACAAATGGGTCAAACCTGAAGAGTCCATAAATTCAGAAGTAAGGAAACTATTTTATTAATTTACTAACATTTTAAAGGTCTCCCATTTGACCTTCCTTGGTGGAAGTTGGAGATCAATCTATTTGCAACTTTTTGAGATACATGTAATGATGTGAAAGTATGTTGTAAACCAATTTTACCGATTTGGATGGAAACCACAACCCTTGAAAACACTTAGAAACCTAACACTCTCTTTATTTAACTTTACCCCTTCCCCTTCCTTCTATCAAACAACGTGAAACCTGAGACGCATTTTCATGGCAATGGCATCACGCGAGAGGGCTAGTTTCACCCATGCAAGGATTTCAAGATTCTTTTTCAAGGAGTGCAGTCATTCATGTCACTAATATAACTTTTCATTGGGCTTCACGACCGACACTGTTTAATTTGTCTGTTTGAGAATAAAAACTTATAATGTTATCAAAGGAATATTAATTAAAATTATCTTCAAGTTAAATAATCAAATGACTTACTCAGATGTAATCATCGTTACATACGGAAACACATCAAAGTAAACCACTGAAGATCCCCACCCCTTTATTCTCTTAATGATTTGCAGATACGTTGCGAATTCATCATTCAAGAACAGGATATTCCCAAAGAACAGAGTATACATATTACAACAAAAATGAAATAGCTAATCAAAAAAACTGTTTGTTTGTTTTATCACGTTCATTTTAAACAGGTTTGTTGTTTTGACCAACCACACTAAACAAAAGTAGACTGTGTTTTCATATCTGGGGAGTCCTGAAATGTAATCATTATTTGTCACATATAGAGATCATTTAGACGGTTTAGCTCATAGTCCCACAAAACAACGGTGAAGAATAGGGCACTCGATTCAGTTGACTTTTCACGCAACATTAGTTTCACGCTTTATTCCATTGTCATCTATGGAGCCCGGACTTGCTCCGAGCGGACCGCGTTATTTTAAGCACAACCAACCCCATGAAACAACCTCAGAGCTGCCGGGAACGTTCATGGTTGGTTGATTGATTGTTATCACATAGTTGTAGTAAGCAATAGTGTACATGAGCTTTATTCCGTAAAACTATTGTTTCAAGTATCACAAAACAAGTTTAAACAACGCCTTTCTGCCAGCTCGGTTTAAATAGCATTGTAGAAAGTTGGTAGTTCGAGTCCCCGTGATACCTTTGTTCCTTTAATTAGTTTCAATAATTTTTAGAGTAACAGGAGTTAGAATCAACTATAAAATCAGCATATTAAACACATCAGTATATGTAGTATACTGGGGTTATCTTAAAAAATATCTTGGTTATCTTAAAAAATATCCCAAGACCAGACCAATTCACTATCACACCTATGACAGAACTCCACCTGGTAGCAATCTTCCACGTAAGGAATGGGTCACCTTGAACAGGATTCGCACAGGAGTCGGTCGTTTCAAAAGCATGCACCAATGGGGACTGTGGCCATCTCCAGCCTGCCAATGTGGCTCTCCATCACAGAATGCGGTCACCATTCTCAATGAGTGCCCTAACTACCTTTCGTCCACCGGTTAACATAGACCGTTTTTCCTCAATACCCCAACCAATCAAACAGTAACTCTCCACCAAATTAACCCCATTTAGCTGCTGCCAAGGTGTGTGTATGCCTTGGGTATGGCAGTTGATGAATATCACATGTAGCTGTCGCGGTAATAATTGTAAAGTGCCCCGACACATGGAAGGCGCTATAGAAATCCTACAATTATTATTGATCATCTTTATTTATTCTGCAGGATACGTGTAGGGGATACAGTAAATAAGATTCCAACAGTAAATAAGATTCCAACAGTGGGTTGCTATAATGCGAGTCAATTTTCGAATTGGCCATAAATGTTGTTGTATTTTCCTTGTTTCCGGATAAGCTAGAAAACAAAATGATTGCGGTCTGCGAGCTAAAGCGATACCGAGTATAATCGACCTAATTAGTACTATCCATTCATAAAAAATACGAGCCTTACACAAAAACATTCAATAATATTATCTACATACCCACGGTAATAGAAAAGGGACAACTGGCTGAGTTGCCTGCATTGTCCTCAACCGTACACGTAACTGTTGACTCGCCTTCATCAAAATCATCTCCCGATAAACGGTCGCAGGTGATGTCAGGTGATGTATCTAGATTGTCAGTACCCGTGGGGGAATCCCAAGATACTTGTTCGGTAGAAGCTACAATGTCTTCTGGGCAATTTATTGTAGGGTCTGTCTGATCTGTTTACATAAAGAAAAAACGGTTGTCGGTGTGCGCAGACAAGTTAGCGCAGGTATACTTGTGTGACTTTTCTTTATTAAAATTAGACACACAAGTAGCAAAATTAGACACACAAGTCATGACGGAATAAAGCAATACATAAGAAATGGAATCACGCAAGTATACCTCAGTTGATATATCTTTTCTGGGTCTTCTTTATACGGTGTTATAATCTACACACAGGCTGATTTTAGCCAACATTGGTCAGAGAAGCACCTGTCACTATTGGACATTTTCAGAAAATCTATTAAAATGCTTCTTCCACTGCTTAAATGTGTCGATGATGTAACTAAAGCATATGCATGGCTAAAAACCGATAAATCGGGGGCGAACGATTTTTTGATAAGTGGTCAGTATTTAATCAGTTATTTTCAATTAGTCATTTTGGGTCAACTATAGCTATATCGTTATGTTGGTCGCTGTGAAAGTTGTAGCAACGTGTTCCTCTCAAATACAGTTTAAATAAAATCACTGATGACCTAACTCTATGAACTAAATGTAAAGGTAAAATATACAGTAAAAAACATAAAAAGAACAATTCTCCACTTATGAAGATTACCGCAGGGGAAATAAAAGCAAATTATCAATAGCACCAAATGATCAATGGAGCCATATGTATTTGTCAAATGTCATACCATGCTGCCATTACACAATATACACAGACAATTGTTCTTCTTGAAGCAATGAGCTCTTTGATTAATAGAGCAGGAGCAGAATATCATAGGGCCTTATTGAATGAGCTCGTTTACCCCCACTACAGAAAAGGTTTAACACCTTTGGTAGTTAGTATGGACCCTCTACGTCAATGCTAGGTAGGTAGTACTCTCAAATTGTGGTATAAATTTTTCAATAGGGGCCAATTTAAGTTTATACAGGGGTTAAAATGCTCCAATCATGTTGAAATGTTGTCCATCTAGTCATAATGATTCCAAAATGTATAGTTTGCACCACCTACGACCATTGATTTTGGAGTTATAGGGTAAAAATGACAAAAATGGTAAAAAGGTCAATCTCAATTTGTACAGGGGTCAACATTAAAAGTTAATCTGATTATATTATAAATACTTGCAAATTATTGCCTGAGGTAAGCGTAAGAGGACTCCTAAAAGGTATAGATTTTTATTATATTAAATGCTTACTTACGGAGATAAGGGTCAAAGAAGGTCAACACCAATTGGATTATGTTGCCCTATGACCTATTTTGACTCATTGCATCCAGCTCCTCTTCTATAATTATGTTCTTATGAGTCGATTAGTGAAATATTTATGGTTTTTTAATATTTTTAAGTACAAAGAAACAATGATAATCTATTAGAAACCCACCGTAATGTGTACTTAAAGCATCTTGAAATAATTTGACAGTTTTGAATATCAATGTCGAAATGTGGAACAATTTCTTTGTTTTTAAATATGACGGAATAATAATAGATAAAATATATCATAACTGTAGCAATAGAAATATAGAAATATATAATGAACAGTATTTAGGCTAGTAACAAACTTGCTGATATTCTTCGAGCTTTAAATAGCTATCATACGGTGATTCTTTAAGAGAAAATTATGGTTATTCATTTGCAAGTGTGAAATAATACATCGAATATCACAATCCATTCAACCTACCTACTGTGACAAAAAAGGTACATGTGTCTAGGTTGCCTGCGTCATCCATTGCAGTGCACAAAACCTGGGACACTCCATCAGAAAATACTGACCCTGATAGACTTTCGCAGGAAACGTCAAGCGAAGCATCAATATTGTCAGAAGCCGTGGGGTCCGGAAAGGTTACAGCAGAGACTGAACTGATTTGATTTTCAGGACAGTCGATCACATGATCATCTTGATCTTTAAATAAAAAATAAAGCAAAAGGGTTATCGCGTTATTTCAATATTATAGTTTCTAAAAATGCCAAGAAACTCAACATCCTCTAAGGCAAAAATCACCAAAGGACCCTGGGTTAAAATTGACGAGTTTTGTATTCTCAAAACGGGCTGGAGGTAAAGCTCTGGGTAAAAAATCATTGCCTTTAGTTTAAAAAAATAACGAATTCAATTGTAGGAATTGAATTTTTAATCACCGCAATGCGGCCCTTCAAAGGAAAAAAATCTCTAAATGTATATATTTAAAAATAGAATAGAGCAAAATTGTATTTAAGATTAATCCTCCATACCAACAGTAACTTTGAAGGTGCACATAGCTTCGTTCCCTGCATCATCGGTAGCCGTACACGTCACACTATTGTCCTCACCATGGAAGTTAGACCCTGAGCTAGGAGTGCATGACACTAAAGGGGACATATCAATTACGTCAGAAACCACTGGAGGTGACCAAGACACTTGGATAGTAGAGACAACAATATCATCTGGACAATTTATTGTAGGAACCTCCTGATCTGTTTAGTATAGAAAGTAAAACGACAATACGCCTTACATTTTTATTATAAGGTTATACTTACAATACGACTATAATTCTGTGGATCAGTGCATGCCATCCTTGCAAATATGGTTCGTTTAGCATATTACTTGGCATACTTACATTTACCCTTCGCACCCACTCTGTATCATGTGTTTTATTCCATTAAAGTAAATGATACAGAATAGGTGCGAAGGGTATAGCGTAATTATGCCGCATAGGCACACTGCAGTAAGGGGCAAAGTGTATGCCCGTATCTGCTCGTTTGTTGTGAATGGATTATCACTCTCTTGCCTGGACATGTCCATCGTAATCTCCCATTACAATGAATGAATCAAGAGTAAGTGACAGTGCTATACATATAACGTGAGTCAGAATAGAGGTCTTCCACCTTTCGGATTAGCGGCCATCTTGCTGGGAATGGCAAAGTCCAATCCAAATTTCTGGAGACTTTCTAAATGTAAAGAACGACATGCATGTTGGATATGTATGCATAAAAGTATGGGTCACACTTTGAATAGCACAAGTACTTTGAGGTCGGGTATTAAATTGATCTGAACGAGGAATACTACGGGAACTAACACCTTTTGTTATAGGTTATGCATGAGTGAGGTGAAAGACCTCTATAGCGTTTAGAGATTGAACATCCAAAGACTTCATGGTACCACGAATGCCTGTGAAGTTTACAGCTATTCCATCTTTGTGTTTGATCATCGCTATGTCAAATTTTGATTTTGATTTTTGCTATATTTTCATAAATATCAACGAAGGATGATTAAAAGTTTATTTCACATCACGCTAGAAACCAACAAGCAATTGCAGAATTTTGGTAAAGACAACACCATTGAAAATGATAAAAAAATATAATCCTGAGACAAATCTCCAAAAGTGGTTTTTCATTTTAAAAACTATGAACTATATTATTTTGATTGATGCCAAGAAATTTGGAAGTAATAGTATTCAAGGTAGCTTGGGGTACTACTTTTACCATAAAGCAATTTCCATTCTTGTCCTAGCCGACGCCAAATACATTCAGTTTTATCGAAGGTTGAGCAATCGCGTTTCCTAGCAACATGATGAACTCTTGCTTTGGTCACATGTTGTGGCTCTGGCCATTCAGGTTTCAAGGTCTTGCCAGTGCCATCTGCGCAGGCTTGTCTTTTTTCATTCAGTCTCTTGTTTTCATCGGAGTCGGTCAGGTTTGTTTGCGTGCTGAAAGTTGTGGTTTTTTTATTTTTGCTTTTATTCCTAGCTGTGTGCACTGTTACAGCTAATTCCTTTTTGAAAATTTGCATAAAGAAAACCCGTTCATGAAATTCTATCATTGTTAAGTCATTTATTTGTTGGATATTAATGCAATCTTAAAGTGCATTCCGTGATCCTAGCACATTTATTTTTGTTTGCGATTAATTAGATATCCTCAAAAAGGTTATTGCGTTTTGATGATATGGGCGAATTAATTTATCGCGCCATCCCATAGGCCACTGTGTTGTAATTTCTGTATACAAAATTATGAATTTCTTCTTGAGTAGATCGAATTCGCACGTAAGATTAGGCACACATACTATACTTGGGTCAACGATTCAGATGATATAAAAAAACTCAGTTTCTTCGAGGTAAATTGGGGACAAGGCTGTGGATCACGAAATGAGACTTAAAAGCAAACACCAAAAGGAACTAGAGTAAATACTCAGTAGGATAGTCAATTAATCTGAGTTGTTGAACAATTTTGAAGGCAAACGCCAAATTGGGCTAGAATATTAACACTCATTAAGAACTTGAATTGTTATTGGAGTCAATTTGAATTATGGATGCTTTTAAGGCGAATGCCAAACGGGCCAGAGCAAACACTCAGTAGAATTTTGCTATTTATTAACGACTTGAAGGCAAATGCCAAAGGCGGGCGAGAGCAAACGCTCAGTAGATTTTTGCTATAACATTCATTCAATCTGATTGTTGAACAAACTTGAAGGCATATGCCAAAAGGGGCTACAGCATCGCTCAGTAGGAATTTGCTATCTTTTAATTTCAATTGTTGAGCAACTTGAACGCCAAAAGCGGCGAGAACAAACCATCAGTAGATTTTTTGCTAATATATTCATGGAGGCTTGAAGACAAATGCCTAAAGTGGCGAGAGAAAACGTTCAGTAGAATTTTGCTAGTATATTAAATCAATCTGAATGTTGAACAAACTTGAAGGTAAATGCCAAAAGTAGCTAGAGCAGACGCTCAGTAGGATGTTGGAAAACTCAAAGGAAAACGCCACGAGGAGAATAAGGAAAATCATCCTTCTGTACTAATTGTGATATTTTCATTCAATCTCGAACATACTGCTCTTTGAATTACTGTGTACTTATATATCTCACACTGTCTATGAAGTATAATTGTATATTGATGAGAGGGCACATGTTTCTAATGACCTCTCGGATGAAATCTAAGAGGCCACAATGCCATCTTTGCTTCTTTGTCTAGTCCTTTGATAACTAATCTTTATAAAATGTTCCAAAAAATGCAGCACTGAAGGGTGCATGGTACAATAACATCTGACTATTGAGTCAAACCTGCCTCAGTGCCTTGTTATTATGATTAAAAAATAGCGATCAGGAAGCAGTTTTGACCAGTTGAGCTTGAGCCAATTAGATTTATAAGGCTCTCAGGGCGTATTTAAAGTACAGATTCTAAACAACTTTGACGAAATGATAGAGCAACTGCAACAAATATTGAGTTGTCTGTATCATTGCTTCCACGGATTTCAGAATAACGACCAACAAAACTTACCCACGGTAACAGAGAACATACATATTGCTGAGTTGCCTGCATCATCAGTGGCTGTACACGTAATTGTATATCTCCCGTCATCTAAAGTGACTCCCGATTGACGGTCGCAGCTGATGTCAGGCGAGTTATCTAGATTGTCAGTAGCCATGGAAGCGTCCCATGACACTAGGCCAGTAGAAATTATCATGTCGACTGGACAAGCTATCTCAGGATCTGTCTGATCTGTTTACAAAAGAAAATGGGCAAAGTAACTATATATTCAGACTTATATGGTGCTTTGTAGTCGAAGGCGAATAATGCGAACGTAGGAAAATGAGTTAGTGTTCACTTTGGTAAACCGAACAAAGTCTTGTATGACATTTGCTGAACAAAGTTAATATCGAAAGGTCATTCGCCTCAATGTCTTTATAGTAATGTTTAGCAATACATCCATAACTTGTTCACAACTGAATCTAGAATTACCGTCGCTTCAATTTCACTAGAGTTCTCCAAGATATTCCAAATACACTATATGTATGCAGGCATGTACAGAAGTCATTGGTGTTGTAGTTACTTAATAAGTAGTACAATATGGTGAAAGATTGCATTTACGATGTTGGGTACATCAAAAGTGGAAAATGTAATTAGTGTATCTGTGTTTTCTCTTCAGATTTTCAGATTTCAGATTTATTTCCATCATAAACAACAATGCATAACAATGATAAAATTAATATATGAAAATAGTCATCAATTGAGATGAGGATACCATGAGAATGCATGGCGTGTGAATTATAGCACCCGTATAAGGTAACTAACGTTATTGATTACAAATTAATGCTAGACAAAATATGCTAATTACTTAATAAAGTACGACACAAACAAAAACCTTAATTGGGTTAAAACAAACACAAAAAAACGAGGAACAGAATTGAACGAAACATTCCAAATCAAACAAACGTGCCCAGGCTAAGAAAGAAAGGTGTAGAAGAACAAAAAATTACAAAACATTTGACAGCCGTATAGTCTTAAGGTGAATCTGGACAGTACTAGGCGATGATTTGATTTGTCAAGCTTTTTTTGAACACAACAAGAGAGGAACAATTTTTAAGTTTATGATGTAGAGAATTCCAAGGCAATGCACCCTGTCTTTTTATTGTGTTTCTGGCCAGAAGTGTGTTAGTGGGTTTGACATAAAAAATCACTTGCATGACATGTGTTATAGTGTGTATTGTCTAAAAGGTCTCGCGATAACATAAATGATGCTAGCTGTAGAGTATGTCATGGATTTTTAAAGTACTTAGAAATAGAGGGGCAAGCCAAAATGGAGTTGGTACAGGTCTAATAAGACATTTTGCATTCGGAAAAACAGAATAAAGATTAGTTGTTTTATCTGTCCAAATGATTGCACAATATTGCGATGTGGGAGGAAAGATGTATTTATACAGTGTGTGAGAGAGATTCCTGTGGGAAGGAAAAGGACGAACTTTGCGAATAATGTCATTGTATTTGGGAATTATTTTGACCATGAATTGTGTGGGATTTCCAAGATAAACATTATCTATCAGAATTCCTAAGAATTTAGTGGGTGAACGTGGATTATTTCATTATTATCAAATTTAATCTTCAGGTTGGTGGTAGGATGACCATTATGTTTGTTTTTAAAAATCATTATATTATTTATTATTATCAATTTTAATCTCAAATCTTTTTAAAATTAAAAAAAGAAAAAACCTAAAAAATTATAAAATTTTTTATTAATAATTAAGTGACAGTTTGTTTAATTGAGATTCCAATGAGTCTTCGTTTAATCCGGATCCAAGCTTTGGGTCTTCATGAGAAAAAAGAATATTGTATCATCGGCAAAATTATGAAGTGGAATTTGAGCAAAGGGGGAGATAATTAAAAGTAGAGGAACAAAGTGGACCTAAGCTAGATCCTGGAGGTTACATCTGGCTGTTATTGGTTTTATTATGGTTGCAAAAATTTGAGAGGCTGCACAAAGTTATCATCAGGAGCAGGTATGTTGGCAGCAAGCGAGATGCCAAATATTTGTGAAGAACTCATTAAAACCTATTAGCAATATCAATAGTATCCGACATCTTATTTCCGTGTTTATCGTTGAAGAAATCTGGTAATTGTGTCGTTTTGATTTCCTACCAAGAAGGTTATTTAAAACTTGCCATATTTTTTCATGTTGTCATCCTTGAGTATTTTGAGATAGGAAGGGGTAAATATACACGGCTCAATTTGTAAATGTTCATACATAGATAAAAGTTGTATACACATGTTCAGCTGGTTCTAAGAATTAAAAAAAAAAGTATAGTTTGCTATATCTGGGACACTTAATTTTAACGCAGTAGGCTTAAAATGGTTCAAGGTCATCATAGAGTAAAAGATTTAGAATGCACAGAATCTTTTCAAAATAGGCTCAAATTCGTCATGCTATTGGATATTAATGTCAAATAAATGTCAGACGTTTTCATACCAGTTACACAGTCCTTAGAACAGATTGGTCCACTCAGGCATGATATAGTATGCACGTAGATAATACGACTGAGTTTCGGGAACGGACCCCTGACGATCACCGTAAAAAGGTAGCGTTATTTTTCTTGTTAAACCTAGGGGCAATTTCTCCAAAAAAACAAGGTAGGGTCCGCTCCGTGATTTTGAAAAGAGGCAAAAATGGCAATAAGGGACATTAGGGATATAGAGGTTATACACCACTATCCTGACAGCCGTAAGGATAAAAAAATCTTGTGTGGACTACTTTCTTGCATGGCATCTAAAGAAAAGGATTTTAAAAATATCTGAAAATGCAGTAGTTATATTAAGAAAGTGATGATTGACATGGTAGACTGGTATGTTTTCTCAAAGTAAGTGACAGTAAATTTGAGGCACTTTACTCCGCGCTCATCAATTCCACATCGATTTGCCCACTACTAGTCGTATCGACTATAGAGAATTTTGTGCTGAGCGGTCTGGTGGGAGAGTTTGATGATTCGTAACTAAACAAAATTCTGGTCACCATATGTTGGAAATTTGGTTATTTGGTGATTTTAGCTTGTACTCTGGTGCGATATTGTTCTATTTCGTCGGTGAGAGTTTTAAATGAAGAAACAATGCTCATTTTCTGTATAGGCTACTGTGTATAAGCGAGTTCGTGGTGTATAACTAAAAATGTTGAGGAAATGTCACAATTTCGGTGCTCTGTTGTTTTTTCAATAATGATGGATAGATTTCATTACTGTCATTATAAACGGTTAAAATAAAATAAGTCCCCCCCCTGACAAATGTGCATTTTTCTAGACAAGCTGGGCTCCTTAACCTGTTACAAAAATTTTAAAATGTTACACATTTAATGGGCAAAAAAGTTTCACACAGCAGTTGATCTTCTCCCTGAAACGACGTCATTTATTAAATTTGATGACAAATAAAAAATGACACTTTCTTTCATAGGGCTTTAACAGTCGAGAAAATCAAGTTTTAAAGATTTTTTTAAAGATTCTTTTTCCCCTATTACTGAACAACCAATTCCCAAAAAATTGGTACCACATGATAGCTTAGAGTTTCTTCTTTCCATTGGTATCAAATTAAGTACCAACATTCCCCATTATGACGTCACTATGACGTCAAAAGTTGAAGAAAGTATAAAAATACTGGATATAGGGTGGAAAATTGATATTTCGCAATATTTCCGACTCAAAAAATGTAGCACTAAAACTCTCTGAGTATAAAACTAGTCATAGGCCTATCCCATTAAGAGAGCAAAAACCGTGTGGAAATCGGATATTCCAAACTTATTGGTGAAAAAACACATTTTCCCCGATTCTACACTGTGTACTACGGAAATTGACAGTTGTGCTGACATGTGAAATTTATAACGTCAGCCTTACGTAATTCAAAAAAAAAAAAAAAAAAAATAAAAAATGACACTTTCTTTCATAGGGCTTTAACAGTCGAGAAAATCAAGTTTTAAAGATTTTTTTAAAGATTCTTTTTCCCCTATTACTGAACAACCAATTCCCAAAAAATTGGTACCACATGATAGCTTAGAGTTTCTTCTTTCCATTGGTATCAAATTAAGTACCAACATTCCCCATTATGACGTCACTATGACGTCAAAAGTTGAAGAAAGTATAAAAATACTGGATATAGGGTGGAAAATTGATATTTCGCAATATTTCGCAATATTTGTTTCAGTTTTGTTTCCAATGCTGAAATTCAGTTTGCTGTTGTACCAATGAAAATACACAATGATTTGCAGGCCAAACATTTCAATTGGACTTAATTCTATAATGGCCTTTCAAAACATCAATTTCATTAAGAGTATGGCTTATTATATATCTAAACAAAAAACATTTAAATTTGACCTACCAACAATAACAGAGAAGCTGCATGTAGCAAAGTTGCCGACATCATCAGTAGCTGTACAAGTGACCACAGTTGTACCCAGGTCAAAAGTAGAACCCGACATATGGGTGCAGGAAATGTCAGGGTTTGAATCAATAACATCGGCAACTTCGAAATCATCATCTTCCCAAGACACGCTGTTACTAATATTGGCTATATTTGCTGGACACGTTATTGTAGGATCTTCTTGATCTGTTGCAAAATATCGAGATGCTGACTATTAAATCTTGATGACGGTAATGCCCTTTTGCCTGCAAAGATGCATTTATGGAATCTTACGAGGATATTTTGTAGTACAGTTAAAATGTAAATGTCAATATATCATCTTGAAATGACAACACTCAAAACATACCCACGGTAACTGAGAATGAGCATGACTCAGAGTTTTCGGTATCATCAGTAGCCGTACAACTAATCTGCGTGGTCATCCCGACTGGTAGAAGAGACCCTACTGTTGGGTTACAGGAAATGTCAACTGATGAATCGATTGTGTCAGAGGCAGTGAGGGTCCAAGACTGTTGTTGTTATCGTGTTAGGGAGGTATAGTAGGAGATACTCCCATCTGTTTGCGTGTATGTGAGGCACATTTTAATCGTAACATTTTTTACAAGACATTCTCCAATTCTTAAGTAGCACAAACTGATTTATGTTTCCAAAAAACAGTAGATAACAGCTGGCTGTGTGATTAAGTGACGAAGAGGAGATTTTTTTAAGATAGTAATTTCATAAATTAATGGGTTGTAGACCACCATACCGAAAACTTACCCGCTACCAGCGTAATCGTCCCTATAGAAAACCGTTGCTTTGACTTCGTCGTGCACGAGACAAAACTACTAAACATCATCTTATTACATAAAGGCGGCGTACTCGGCTTATTCACTTAGGTGTGATCTAATAATACATTGTAAGCATTCCAAATATGCAAAAACCCGGGTTCGAAAACAATTGGGGGCGCTTCTTTTGGAAATTTCCTATTTTTAATGATAATCACAACTTACTTTGTTTAGTCCACTATGCTTAAACAGGTAATATCAGAAATCGAATGAAAACAAGTAATTTACGAATTTTTTAAAAAGTACTACTATATATGACATAATATGATTTTAGTTACAGCTACAGTAGCCAATTACGGAGAATATTCGTGTTGGTTCGACTTGTTTTATTCACCGTGAAGGTTGACACATTTTCATCCCTATTAAAAAAACGAAATAAGACATGTCTACATTGTACTGTACAGTATTATGATGTCATGATTTCTATCTGTAAACGATTCCGGAGTAGGACCTCACATAATGCATGAATTTTACCACCAACTGTAACCATGAAGGTACATGTTCCTGTATTACCAGCGTTTGTTCAGTAGCAGAGCAGTCAACCACCCGACTACCCATTGGAAATCAAATCCCAAAGCTGCGGGTACATGTTGATGTTGAGGTCGCTCCGGTATTATCGTCAGTTGTTGTTGGCGCATTCCCATGATATGGATTGGCTTAGCAAAAAAATATTGGCCGGGACAATTAGTGGGGAGCATCATATCTGCGAAGGAGAGGGAGAGTTTTAGATTTCATGAATGTATTGTGTGGCAAACTGTAAAATTACCCAACGAAAATCCAAAACCGCCGCACTTAAGTAAAATTAATTCAAACTAGCCCGCCAAACTCAAACATGATGGTTATAAATTAAATGAGTTTAATAATGACCCATTGCTTGGCATCATTCGAGGGCTTGTAGAACTTACAATACTACATCTGACCCGACACACTGCAATGGATACTACACACAAGGAGCTATACATACTACGGTGACAGTAAAGGTATACAGTTTCTGAATGCCTGTTCATCAGTGGCCGTGCAGTTTTTGCAGTTACCTTCGGTATTTCCAACCTCAAAAGAAGATCCAGACTGATGGTTACAGCTTACGTCGGGTGAATTATCAATATGTCAGAAGTAGCCGGGTCAGAGAAAACATAAACTTCAGCAACAGAACTTAATGGTTAGAGGGGCACGTTATAAACAGGCGGCACACGATCTAAAGAGAAATGAAATGAAAGTCATGGTTTCATGCATTTTGTCAACAATGTTACAACATTATCAGGAATCTTAGACTTGGACATCAGCACCGATGACTCGTTGATGAAACTTAATTTTTACCCGAAATTTGTTCATTCTACGTCTTGAAATCTTAAACGATTCTAGGAACACAATAAATTTTGGAAGAACGGCACTCATTCTCTCTTTATTAATGGTATAATGAAAAACTGAAATGGATTGACTGTCGAGCATGGGTACGGTCCAGTGGAAAAGCGCAGGGAATCGTGATCGCGTTAGACTGTAAAATCGAGAGTTCGAGCCCCGCTGTGGTCAACGTGTTTGTGTCCCTGGGCAAGTACTTAATCTCAATTGCCTCGTCGACCAAAGGAAACATCGCGGGACCTGTGTATGGTAATTTGGGTGCACCACCACTATTACGCCTCCCATAGAATGTGTATAGAAACTCATGTTCTTTTATAACATATCCCCAAAATTGATCCGTGGTCGTATCGTTATAAATTTTGCATTTAGCGATTTATTGGAGGGTATTATTAGTATCAAATTTCTCCCTAAACCGGGAATGCAACGTGTTGTTGCTAATCCGGCTGTTACGTAGGAACTAGATGTTTCTTAATTGTATTTATTTTGATGTTCTCTGTATTACAATCTCATGTTCCTATAACGGGTTGGAGGCGACTTTGTGTGTAATAGCGCCCTCGGTTTATCACTATTTCACGTGATCCACTATAGCCTTTGTAATTTTGCGCCAGACATTTTGCCAGCGCAATTTTGTTTTATTCCGACTTGATCTCTCAACGCATCAGACGATGTGACTTTAACCCGCGCGCCGTTATGAATTAGATGATAGGCGGAAGTTTGCGAGTCTTGCAAACCTATCAATCTTAAATACTGCATACAGTGCAATTTATTAAAATGTGGTTTAGGGGAGGTTAGTCTGGTAATATATTTATGTCGGTCGGTAACCATGCGTCTTCGTGGGCCCACAAAGCTGTGTGTTTACCGTGAGGCAAGTCCAACGACGTCTGGAGGGCGACCATAGGAGTTTGAGCGGAAATCAAAACGTTGAGTACTGTATACACAAGGTTGAAATGTATGTTACGGAGCCCGTAAGGGTCATGGAAAATTATTTTTTGATCGTTTGAACGAGATACTATCTCATTTCAACGAGTTACTATCTCGTTTCAACGAGTTACTATCTCGTTTACGTACGTTACGATTCGTTTTGTAAGGACATACTATCTCGTTTCAATGAGTTACTATCTGTTTTTGTACGAGTTATTAACTGTTGTACGAGAAACTATCTCGTTTGAACGAGTTTCGGTATCGTTTGTACGAGGTATTAAACTCGTTTGTATGAGATACTATCTGGTGGGTTGTGTGTACGACTACGACTGTTTGGACGACTTATATCGGTTTGTTACGAGTTGGGCGTTTAAGTCGTTGTATGGATACTATCTCGTTTGTACGACCTTACTATCTAGTTGTACGAATACTGAATCTCGTTTGTACGAGTTTGGAACGAGATACTATCTCGTTTGACCGACTTACTATCTCGTTTTGTACGATTTATATATGTTTGAAACCAGATATTATTCGTTTGAACGAGATACTATCTCGTTTGAAAGAGTTACTATCGCTCGTTTGAACGAGTTACCATCTCGTTTGAACGAGATATAATCTCTTTTGAACGAGATATATCTCGTTTGAACGAGATACTATCTCGTTTTGTACGAGTTACTATCTCGTTTGTACGAGTCGTCATCTCTTTTTGAACACTACTATCTCGTTGAACGAGTTACTGTCTCGTTTGTACGAGTTATTATCTCGTTTTGTACGAGATAATATCTTGTTTGAACGAGTTACTATCTCGCTTGTACGATATTATCTCGTTTGTACGAGTTATTATCTCGTTTGTACGAGTTAGTAACTCGTTTGTACGAGATTCTATCTCGTTTGCACGAGTTCCTGATCTCGTTTGTACGAGTTATTCTCTCGTTTGAACGAGATTATTATCTCGTTTGAACGAGATACTATCTCGTTTGTACGACATACTATATCGTTTGTACGACATAGTATAGTATGTCGTTCAAAGGAGATAACTCGTACAAACGAGATATAACTCGTTCAAACGAGATAGTAACTCGTTCAAACGATATACTATGTCTTCCACGAGTTACAAACTCGTATAACAAGATAGTAACTCGTTCAACGAGATAGTGTCGTTCAAACGAGATAGTAGTCGTACAAACGAAATAGTATCTGATACAAACGACTTAATAACTCGTACAAACGCGATAATAAGTCTCCAAACGAGAGAGTATGTCGTACATAACGAGATAGTATTCTCATACAAACGAGTTATTAATTCGTACAAACGAGATCGTAACTCGTGCAAACGAGACCGAAACTCGTTCAAACGAATAGTAACTCGTACAAACGAGTTAATACCTCGTACAAACGCGATAATAAATCGTCCAAACGGATAGTAATGCCGTCAAACGAGATTAGTATCTCGACAAACGAAATAGTATCTCATACAAACGAGGTTGATATTCGTACAAACCAGATAGTAACTCGTACAACGAGACAGAACCTCGTTCAAATGAGATAGTATCTCGTACAAACGAGTTAATAACTCGTACAACAAGATAGTATCCTCGTCCCAACGAGAAGTAGCTCGTTCATACTCGTACAAACGAGATAGTATGTCGTACAAACTAGATTAGTATGTCGTACAAACAAACGAAATAGTATCTCATACAAACGACTTAATAACTCGTACAAACGCGATAATAAATCGTCCAAACGAGATATTAGGTCGTACAAACTAGATAGTATCTCATACAAACGAGTTAATACTCGTACAAACGGAGACAGAAACCGTTCAAACGAGATAGTTTCTCGTACACACGAGTTTAATACCTCGTACAAACAGATAGTATGTCGTACAAAAAAGAGATAGTAACTTCGTACAAACGAGATAGTAACTCGTTCAACGAGATGTAACTCGTTCAAATGAGATAGGATTCTCGTTCAAACAGATACAAAATAATTTTCCATGCCCCTTACAGGCTCCGTAGTATTTTGATCCTTGTGGTGAACAGAAATATGAATTGATTGGAACTATGTGCTGTTTGGAGTGAAAATGATTAAAATATAGTCCGAGAGTTGGAATCCAATGTTAATTAATAAAATTCACTCTAAATTTGGATTGTGCAATTCATTAAATAACTGATGAATGGTATTTAATGTTTCCAAAATCTTGTTGAACAAATATTATACAAGAGTAGTGAATTTGGAATTTATTGTCACAAAAGGTAAAGATCATGTGATATTCAAATCAGCAATTTGTAGTCTTTTATCTCTGACACACCCAATGTTTTAATTACATCATGGCGGTGTTGAAAATAGGTATGATTTATGTTTAAATTAAATGTTTGTTTTGGAAATAAATTTCCCTACAGAAAATATGATTCGTTCCTGTCAAATTGAGGGGCGAATTCTTTAGAACACTAAATTATTATTGTTCTATTATTGAACATTAAATTACAGCGTAACTGTGCTGTTTGGTGTTTGGTGTTCTGGAGGTACATTATTTTGAGATTCATCATGACCGTGTAATAGTGCTACTGGTGTACTACTCTACCATATTTCTTCCCTACCGAGTAGAGAACTGAAATTAGTCATGCATCGCATAACCGTGCGGAGTTGTAGTTGTGTAACCAAGCTGTAACTGAACTTGAACTAACGGACACTGAGGTGATATAAAATCGTAATCCAGCTTCAGTTAAATACAAACTAATAGTTTACAAGTAACAAGGTATGTCAAAATTACATCTTTAAAAACTGGAGAGAAACATCTATTTTCAAAGTAATTAGACCCGCATCATCGAACTTGAACTGTAGTATAAATCGGGTCGTGAACTTTTAATGAAAGATGTTGACAAAGCAAATGAACTCTTGGGTCATCAAGTTAAAGTCTGTGCGTAGTCTGTAACAACATCCAAGTTTGTAATCACAGATTTACACTAAATGAACTGGTGTTAACTTTGAGATATCTATAAGCATGGATTGAAATGTGAAATGAAATATTACCTTGTGTGTGAAACTTGTCTGAAAATCAGACCAAGTAATGAAGTGAAAGCTATGGTTTTTATTGAGTAAAAACACCTAGTGAATATCAGAAACAATATTCGGCCAAATTTCCCCTAGATAAACAAAGCAGAAGTTCTGTTAAATGATTGTGGTCGATGGAATAAATCATTGTGTATGGGATTTCAGATTATTTCAGTTTTCGTTTTCTTCTGTTGTGTCTAGTATCCGTGGTCAGATGTCAAATTTAGGTAACTCGGGCATGCTAATCCAGAATTGGTTAGCACCGGCAGTAAAAAGCAAAATAAGCTTAAATCAACACATTTTCTTTCAGGAATATCATGCACACATTCCAAAAAATTGGTAGAGACCAAATATATGCAAAAATGTGCTCAAATAGTATCAATAACTCAGAATTTTTCTCGTGAAGTACGGACTATTGCTGTGATAAATTTTGCCGGAAGTGGCCGCCAAAAGGGTAATTAGTGGTGTGTACCCTTTAAGCGAGAATATTTTTAGACCCCTCAATAATTACATGTCAAAAGATAGCTAATAAAAAGTTAAATTGAGTCGTCGAAATTTCACTTCATTAGCATTTTTAGTTTTCGAGATATGGCTTCTCAAAGATTGCCGACCAATACGCAAACCACTCACTTTTGACCGATTTTGTGAGTTTAGCGCGTGGTTTTCCTATACTTTTGACCCGACTGAAAGCCTATCAAAGTTCCGACGACACCTTTAAGTGACTTTATAGAATCATATTTTGTAATTTACCTTTGCGATGATGTGTAAAACATTTTAATTTGAATTTAAAAACCGTATATTTTAATAGGTTAACAGATTAATGAAAATGTGATTTTCGCCATGTTATGCAAGATGCAACAAAAACAACATACAAAAAGACCGTTTAAAATTTTTGCTCGATTTTAGCCACTTTTCAGGTGCATGAGACCCTTTAACGTGCTAAAATTATCTAAAAATCTGCTCAGAATGACAAAATCAACATAATAATTAAAAAGTATAAAACGATTTCATAAACGTGGCCAAATATGATTCATCTAGTACATCCCATTGTTGAGATTTGTCTTTAAACAGAAAGTCGGGCGTTTTCCGACGATATCTGCATTTAGAAACTTGAGCGCGTTAACACACTGCGACCCCCCCCCAAAAAAAAAAAAAAAAAAAAGATTTTAAAGGAAAATGAGAAAGTGTTATTATAATATATTTCTTGAAATATCGTAGGACCTATATAAAAACTAGTTATTATTATTATTATCAGTCTTATTTGAAGTTAATACAGTTAAAAAAGTTACAGCTCCCATGGTTTTAAAATCAGGCTCTTTTATTGCGGCAAATCATGTAAATATTTTGTTTCCGAACTGCTTCGATATTTTTTTTCTTGGGATGTTCCTCATAATCACGCAAAAATCACATACGCTACGGCCATATTTATTACTCCCGTTGTTTGGCATTTGATATGTTCATTGATAAAAAAAAGCCAAATAGATAATAATCAAGCCTACCAACGGTAACAACAAACATGCATGATGACACTGTGTTGCCTGCATCATCAGTGGCTGAACACGTAACATCTGTTTCTTCCCCTTCAACAAAATCAGATCCCGACGAAGGGTTACAGGAAACATCAGGAGATGAGTCAACGGTATCAGTGGCAGTGGGCAGTGTCCAAGAAACTGAATTCGTATCTTCTATCATGTTGGCTGGGCAGTTAGACAAAGTAGGAGAAGTTTGATCTGTGGACAAGAGGAAAATTTGAATCATGTGACCGTCCTTATCAATATATTCATCCCTATTTGAAGCTAGAAAATACAAGCCAGTCTTTTAGTGTTACTTTAAAATAGTGACATAAATTGAACGTACCGACAGTAATATCAAACATGCATGATTCTTGGTTGCCTGCATCATCAGTGGCCGTACACGTAACTTCAAGATTCCCTTCATTAAAAGTAGACTCTGTCGATGATGGTGGAGGATTGCACGAAACTTCAGGTGATGAGTCAAAGTCATCCGAAGCTATATCTAGAGACCAATACACCATGTTCACAGCAACTAGCATATTCTGTGGGCAGGTTAGAGTAGGAGCATTTCTGTCTGTATATATACAAAACAACAAATATTTATGTTTGCAGCTCATGTGAACAAACTTTTTAGCCCCGAAATTTATATACAAATTCTTTGAAATATTTAGTTAGCTTTAATAGCGTGCGACAACAACCGGGTCTAGATGCGCTATGCCATTAACAATTAGAAGCATGTCAGAGACAAACAAAATGTCTCAGAATATTAACTTTACCATCAGTCAAAGAAGGATCATCCTGAATAGAGAGTTGTGGCAAAATAGTTAGGACCACAAAACAATGGCCAACGAATATCATGTCAAACTTCCTAAACTTCGAAAGGCCAAGTCTCTGGACGAGATTTCAACAGATTATTTTTCCTGAATTTGAGGAAAAAACGCCTTCCAAATCATTGACTAGAATCCAAAGACTTTTCCGTAAATAGGAGACATTTTGTCGAAAGTCAAAAGTGGTGGAAAAAAATCTTTCAAATAAAACAAAAGTAAATAAACTTCTGCCACTATAGCTAGATCGATTGAGAAATGTAGTCTAAGGATTCTAACCTTAACAAAACCTGAAATAAGCGTTTTAATTAATCAATTTTAATTAATCTTGCAATTTTGTTTTTTTAATTGTAAAATTTATCAATTATATTAATAATACTATTTTTTAATTAAAAAAATCTGTAAATGGCCACTTTTTAGTTTTGTAGTTCTCTTAAATATCGCTGCTTGAAACACAAAAACAAAGTAAATGTAGCGGGCTGCTTGAAAAACAATACGAAACATTAGAAATCGTCTTGCTCTGTGTGATCGATTATTGCATTTGAACGGAATGTCCTCACCAAATAAATTCAGAAAAAATTTAGAAAATACATTTGTCTCTCAACAGCAAACTGACACCATGACCCCCTTAATCATGCACGAACAACTGTTACTTAGACATTCATTTAGAATCCGTATACTTCATTACCAACCGACATTTTAATTACAAGCTTTGTAGAATCTAAAGCGAGCTGGTAACGTTACCTACAGTAAACCTTCATTCCGTACTTGCATTTAATACCCAGCGGAGAGCGCCAGTCGTCCAGGAGTCCGTTCCCCAACTTTTTTTCATACCAGTTACACAGTGCTTGGACAAATTGGTCCACTCAGGCATGACATAGTACGCACGTAGATTTACGACTGAATTTCGGGAACGGATCCCAGCAAACAAAGGTTTTATATGCATCAGACGAATTGATAAATACTTACATGCTTAATTGACTGGTTACAAATCCCAAAAACATCTTTACAACAGTTTTGCCAATACAGAGATACAAACCCATTTGTGATCAGTGTAATAAAGTACTATATTATCATCGGATAGATCGGATAGATAAAGCTGATATTGCTTATAAAACATATAAAAATATTGAACCACGCGGTTTCAAGAGGAGGAAATCAATATATGCAGATACGACTATATTTAAAAAATCCTACCCAAGTACAACGTTCTGATAATCTGTGTTTTTGTATAAGTAATAAGAAGAGTGTATTATTTTAATGTAATTAATACTGACTCTAGTTTGCAATAAAGTAATTGCTTGATTCTGCTAAATATAAATGAACACGTAAAAACCACATCCTCCGGTAACTGTAAATGTGCATGTATCTGTGTTGCCTGCGCCATCGGTAGCCGTACATTCAACGTCAGTTTTTCGCCGTGGTCAAAATGGTGTCTGATTTAGGATCACAGGTAATGGTAAGTGGATCAAAATTATCAGTACAGTGGGAATTGCCAAGAAACACCCACCGGTTTGAAGAAACTGTTACAGCTCCTGGGCAGTTATCTCAGGAAGCAAAGTATCTGTTTACAGAAACGTGAAATGGAAACTCAAAAGTTAAAGGTATGGTTCAAGTTCCCCCCGTTGTTCATGAAATAGATTGTCCTGTTCTGGCCTAGACGTCCCCACAGTCTCGCTCTGTCTTCGGATTCAGGGCCAGTAGGAAGTTCAAAGACATAAAATCAAACTTCTTTTTTTATTTGCAAACACTAAAAATCTTACAAAAAATCAGAGATCACTGGGCCCCTCCCTCGACCTTGGCATGGTCCTTTTAATACTGCGCTGACTCATTTTTTACCCCAAGGTGCTAGTTAGCTAGTACTAAGGGATTTTTTTTTACATTACAAAAATAAAAAAAACACTCGCCCGTTACTAGTCGTTTATACCACAACCCTGAGAGGTCTAATCTAGCTATATACACTCCAGGGTCTGTGGTATAACGCTGGAAGAAAGACTACATCTCTCTGAGTCACCAATCCATGTGGTATTTTGAATTTTGTCATCCGTGGACAAGTACAAGCTGGTTCGTATGAGTGCGTATGGGCGGCCATTGTGGTCAAAAAATGTGCCGCGCAGTAATTAAAAGGCCCGAGTCCAAGGGTTCCAGGGAGGGCCCCAGTGAGTGATTTTTTTTAAGGATTTTAATTTTTGATTTTTGTATATACATTAGATGCATCGGGTTGGTGAGTGCGACTGTTGTAAATAAGTTTGATTGTAAGTCAGTTGAACCTACTGTGACCTGAATCGCGAGACGATCCGAGCCTGGGGACAGTCTAATAATAGCCATTGGTGTTTGCCCCAATTGAGTGGCTGTAGGCCTACACCATTTGGTTTCATCGCACTGTACCCAGATGGCCTCGTCTACAATGTCACGGTTATATTCCGTACATTGACATGGTAGCCTAAGACCCTCTCATGGTGGACACTTAGTTTCTTTAGTATCACCGGAACTAGTCACCTCTGATAGTCCTCGAGAACGCCCCCTTTTACATTTTCACAAATGTAAGCCCTAAGAAACCTTACCGATCCGAAGCAAGAACATCGGATAAACTCTTTCATACAGGGGTTTCTATTAGCTCAAAGGCTTTATTCAAGACTTTCGTCAAACCACCTAAATGATCAATCGGTGACAATTCCTAACCTGTACACATACCATTAAAATGTTATTTCAAAGATAATTGAAAGATTTAGCAAACGATTAAACTGTCTATAGGTTTCATGTCAAACAACATGTTAATTCTATCATCTCGTTTTAGAAATTGTTCACTCGACGATCACACCACTTCTAGATGTTGAAGATTATTATGAGACTTTGGTAGATTATAATGTGTTGGCCTAAATTGCTTAATTCCCAATACTTTAAAGCGTTAATAATTGTAATAAAGTTCCAAACAACCGTCCTTCTACATCTGCATTTTCAATTGGTTCGGAGACACATACGTGAAAAATACGATCGCTAGCTTTTCCGCGCCGTTTCCCGTATTTTATTGTAATAAAATACGGAAGCGGACGCGGCAACTGGCCTATGGATGGAATGATCAGGTACACCAGATCCTTGCGAATATGATAAAATTTATGACCCAGTCATAGAATGAGTCAAAATATAGGAACCCGAACGAGGTAAGAGAGGAGCATAAATAATCACTAGGGGCCTAGTTAAGGGTTCGTTTACCACTCCCTACAGAAAAGGTTTGACACCTTTGTCAGTTAGTAGGCCCCTCTACATCAATGCTAGGTAGTAGTACTCTCATTGTGTTCACTTTTTCAATGGGGCCAATTTAATTTTACACAGGTGTCAAACTTTTAAAATACCCCCATCATGTTGAAAATGGTAAATGCCATAATGTCCATCTAATCATAAGGATTCCAAAAATGTTAATCGTTGTACCACTACGAACCATTGGTTTGGAGTTTAATAATGTAAACTGGCTAAAATTGTTAAAAAAACTTTTTGGGGGAATTTTTGTACAGGGGTCAACTTAAAAGTTAATCTGATTAGATATTATTTAATTGGCAGTTTATTGCCTGAGGTAAGAGGAATCTAAAAGGTATAGTTTTGTATATGTTTACATGCTTACTTACGGAGATAAGGGTCAAAAAGGTCAACACCATTGGGTATGTTGACCTATGAGCTATTTTGTCCCATACATGGTAACTATCATTCAGATGTACAAACTATTCCTTATTTTGACTCATTAAGTTCTAGATTAACAACTTCTATCAATTTTCAACAACATGGAGCAACTCCGATTTTGACCCCTTAGAATAGAAAATTGACCGTTTTTTACATTTAGGCGCATTTACCCTAATAACTCCAAAACCATTGGTCATAGTTGGTACATACTATACATGTTTGGAATCCTTATTACTAACTGACAATATGCTACATTTCCAACATGATTGGAGTCCATTTTAAATTTTTTGAACCCTGTGTACTTAAATTGGCCCCTATTGAAACAGTGACACCACAATTTTAGTGTACTACCTACCTAGCTTTCATATAAGGGTCCATACTAACTACCAAAGGTGTCAAACTTTTTCTGTAGTGAGGTGTAAACGATGATTTTTGACTTGGGTTCTAGCTCCTCCACTAATGAGATATAGCGTGGGGGATTTAGTCCCGATTCGCGTAGTGAACAAGAACAAAACATAGCTGAGACCCCTTCAAAAAAAAAAAAAAAAAAAAAAAAAAAAAAAAAATAAAAAAAAAAAATAATACTAATGACTCAGCCGATATGGTTGATCAAATCAGAACTGAGTGACTGACTCGGTCGATAGTGACCTGCCTGCCGTATTGCTTATAAGAGAAGGTTTTATGCCGTTCTCGAAAATCTAATCCTGGTAAGATGCCTGTGAAAAGAGCTTTAGAAAGAGGTGCATCAGAGCCCCCTAACAATCCTGCCAAGACACAAGCGACCAGATATATTGATACACTCAGCAGTCATCATTCAGGCAATGTCCAAGGTTAGGTGCGCTAGGTGTGGAAGATCCAGTTTCCGAGAAAGTATGACTATGGTGAAATTACATCCCATGTGGAGGTAATCAATGCACAAGACCCCAGCCATGGGACAGATTTTTCTGAGGAAGAAAAGATGATTTCACAGGAAATCCTTTCAAATCTTGAAGTGGATATTAAGTAGGCTTTGAGAAACCCTCTCTGGCTCACTTTCAATATTTAAGCAGTTAAAACTAGACTTCCAATGTTGATGCTATGGCGTGGTTCAACATTGACGCCCTATTATTTTCTTGCAGTCTTTAAAGACACTGGATCTGGCCATAGATAGAATACAAAAAAACGGCCATACAGTTTGTGATGCAATGGCCCAGTAGCCTTGGTACTAGGATTTTTTAGTTCAGGTTAAGCCTACTTATGTTTGGATCATAAATGGCAAACATTCATAAAGAAAGTAGGTATAATCGAAAGAAAATAGTAAATAGATGAATTGAACTTAGAAGCTAATTTTGGCCACTTATAGGGAGTGGTTCATAGATACTTTTGTTGGGTTTGGAAAAGTGGCGCTTCGTGACATCAACATTTTTTTCCCTATTCCGCCCTTTTTCAGGTTCGAACATTCCTTGACCCCTTTTCTGTATGGTTCCTTAATACAAAATGCCTGCCTATCCCTACGCAGGTGACCTTGAAACACTGTGTACACCTCCATGTGAATTGCCGGAGAAAGGATTTTCTAGATTTTGCAACAAATAAATAATTATTTTCTCCTCAAATGGACTTGAACCCAAATCGGTGTACACCACATATTAGGCTGGGGTCAGTGGCCCTCTGGATTGATTTGGTTAAACTTGGCTCAAGCGTTTTGGTACTAGTAGCACTTTTGCAGCAATCTGTGTTGCCTGAAGAACAAAAGAAACCGACCAGAGACAGACCCAGCCATGCCTATGGCACCGGCTGGTTAAAGCGGCACTGGGCACTTTCACAAATTGAATTTTACTTCAATTTGCTCTCAATGATAGCCCTAGGAGGCCATTGGAAGACAAGATATATTTTAGACACATAAAATACATACCCCAAAACAGATAGGGAACATTGATATGAGGATAAAGACCTCCAGCGTAATTTGTGGCCACTTTTAAAGTTTCCATACTTTAATCACAAATGTGTATAGTACATGAATATTTTGACTCGTACTCACTGATTTAAACACAAAAGGTTATAGGCCCGGTCAAACAGTGTAGCATAGCGTGGGAAACATGCATACGGCGTGCTTGTTCTTGTGTAACCGCCATTTTCGTCGTCTGCTGAATTAACGTCGCCACTACGTTAATTAAAAATCGTCTGGTTTACACCCATAAGGCTGCTGATTTGGTCTTAATCCATTTCGGGTTAGGGCTTTTGTATATAAAGCTTTAGCAACCATGCAAAATATCGATTTGAAAACTCTTGAGGAACTTGATGGGGGAAGAAGGTGGAAGAGGTGGGAAAGAGGAGGAAGAATCGTAGGCGGGGGGGAAACGAGAATGAACGGGTGGTGCGCACGTATTTTTCAAATTGTGCCAGTGTCTTTTAAATACTTCTCAGATTCAATAAAAATAACGGGTTTGTGTATGGCTTACTTAGGTCGGATGGACAGAACAAAATCAAAAGCCTGACATATTGGGACAAGTAATATCTGAACTGGCCACTGTATCGTCAACACTAAAGACGGAGTAACCACCAGGGTCGCCTCAATGCAGCAGCAACACTTAGGAATCCTTCATGTGCATACCTCGATGCCTTCTTTCAAATTTTACTTGATTGGTTAAGTCTAATGTTTGTGTTAATTAACTGCGCTTTTGTGGCCTTCAGGAATTAAGTAGAATCAGTGGCAACAGTAAATCGGCCTAAACATGTGGGTCTTATGGGCGACACACCCCCATACTACCTTCAAAGTGTGGTACCCCCCACCCCCACACGGGTTGTCGCCTTCATCAAGGTTCCGTTCAATTCTAAAGCTGGGAAGGTTATTTGTTTAGGCCATCCAGTCTGATTAATGAAAACATATTGGCGTGTCGCAAACCTAGAAATGGAATGGAATTAAGCAAGTTCAAAAGAGAGAGAACGGGCAGTGAGAGGGTTGGATATTACATCTAAAGGATTTAAGAGGGAGGAATACTGACTTTAATATTGATACCTTCACCGTTCAGACTTAAGGCAGGGTCATTGGACCTACAGATCATAATTTCAAAAGGTAACAAAGGGTTATAATTGTATTTCTTGATTTCTATCCAACTATACAACAGAACTGGCCTTGAGCAAACATTGGCCTTTTTGTTGCTCTTTTAATACCTTCACATACATGAGAGATATTCCAGACAGCAGTTTATTCTAGTATAAAATACCAGGTATTATAAAATTTTCCTTCACAATTTTCTCTAAAGTTTGTTTTCCGAAGGCGCACTAGAGCTGCCCTCTCTGCCTCCTTGTTGGCTACGCTTCTGACTTATGTCGTGCCAAAAACTACGTTTGGGTTCCCTGTACTATGTTAAGTGTATCTTATACTGATAAATACAAGCATTACATACCAAGGGTTACAAAGAATGTACATGACTGTGAGTTGTGAGCATCATCAGTGGCAGTACACACAACCTCAGATACTAGGTTTGCAATTACAATCAGAATCTGATTCAGAGGTTACACGAAACAGTGAGTTCTGTATCAATGTTTGTCATCAGCAGTGGGGCGTAGACCAACTTATTGGGTTTTGAGATTCCCGTAAACTCTCTGGGCCGATTATGTTAGGCTTCGGGTATTGTTCACAAAATTAAAGGAAGCAGAAAAGAAATGTTAGCGGATGTTCCGTAATATTGAGGTTCAGATTTAACTTAAAATTATTCTACCCATCACGTGTCCACATCCTCAACACCTCATCGCTCGAACTTATTGAAATGTGAGTTCTTGGTCAAACTGTTACTTTATCTACAGCTTGCCAAGTTGGTTAACCTTTTGGCGACACTTCTGGCCATCCTGGATCGGAATCATGGAGATAATATTATTAGTACTGTACAACTATGTTTGGTAAGAGTTTCCGATGGTCCTATATGCAGCCCTAAAGTACTCTATACGGCTCACGAGACTTTCCGAATAACCTCATATTTCATAATTCATCTCACAAGTTCATTTTGCGTGCGATGTTATAAAGGTGAAGTGATAAAATGACGTTCACGTTGGCTTGAGAATATTTAATCTAATACAGTCGGAGACACAACGTGGTACCCATCGCACCAACAAAGGCTATGTTTATTTCGTAGCCAAGATACGATCTCCATACACATCTTGATCTGTAAACTTGTTAACGAACGATTGAACGCACATGCTCATTTTCCTTTTTTCGTTCTTGGTGCTTCCAGAAAATTTGAGCTGCATTTCGACGTGAATTGAGCATTTAAATATTTGACCGCTCTATATTACCTTATGTTCCCATACAATGTAATCCGTTTGCATAAATCTTTTCTTAATGTAGGTTTTTATGACGCACACTAATAAATCCATCAACCCTTTCTCCCTGTTCAGCTGAATACACTCTCTGGGCTCCTGTCTAAGATGCTGTTCACTAAGTAAGTGCAATGTTCCTCGTGTCCTTGATTAAGTTGTTGGGCGGCAGCCCAGAAAATTTATTCACACGAAAACCGTCATAACTACTCACAACATGGACTTGAAAGAAAGGGTCCCCACCTCCATCATAAAAATGTATTGCTGCAGCTCTTGGCCGGTGTGCTTTACCTGAGATATTGAAGATGGCGGTCCAAGTACATGCCATAGTGACACTAACTGAAGCAGCAACTACATAAGTAGATATTCATGTGAAGAAATATCTTACTGGACTCAATTCAATTTCTGATCTTTTAAATTCGTCACTTTAATTTCAAAATGGCTAGCAAAAAAAAAACAGATTCATTTTAGAATACCCTATTAGCCAGGAAAAAGCTTGGGTGAAGGCTCTTGTGACCGTAGAAAGACAATCTTGCCTTACCGTGTTCAAATGCTTATCAGGTCTTGTCCCAGAAGTACTTCAATCTTATTTTACTGTTATAAAATACTGGCATATCCACAAGACTCGTGGTAGCTCTCAGGGAAATATTGCCCTTACTTTCTGCAATACCCATGACTGACTCAGGTAGACGTTCATGTCTTATTCGGGGGACCAAAGCTTGTAATTCAATAGCTGCAAACATAAAATGTCCGTTTCCAGACAGTGTGCCAGTTTTAAAATCGGTATGCATTTGAACAAGTTGATTGTAGTCTAAATATTATTTTTCATTTTGCATATTTTAGGTGTCATCTGGTACATTAAATTGTGCTGAAATGTAATTTTAATTCAATTTGTTCTTGCATTTGTTACTCATGTTAGGCAAAAAAAGTGTTTTAACATGTTTTTAAGTCCTCTTGCAGGTACCTTCCAAGTTTACTTGTATTATAAATTGTTAAGTTTGATTATTCTTAGCCAATTTACCAGTTTACTCTTGTATTGAATGAATTACTATTTATTGAGTAAGTCATAGGAAGATGTGATTTTACTGTGCAAATCAAAAAAATCTCATTACTTTCCGTTTGCCTGTTATTTATATTAAATGTATAAATTTATAGTTCCAATGATTTCTTCACTTTATACTTATTATGCTCCTGTGAAATAACATAATTTTTTCTCTGGTTTCTAAGCTTTGGTGTACTTTTAAGTAGTGTAAATTACTTTTTTACCTGTTCAAATTTTATGTTTATTTGTACTTTATCGTGATCTTATCATTGTTTTATGTGAATTCTAGAGTAATTAGTACAGATGCCATACCCTGGGCCTTATGAAGAATCAGAGGACATCCTTGTTATCGCGTCCACTGAAGTAGTTACCCCAGTACTTAAAGAGATGAATTAAACAAACAACAACTAATACTCTATTGCTGTCTGACAATAGATACATACGATATCTTATAATAGAGTTATGGATTGGACCATAACCACATTTCCGATACTTTTAAACCACTCTGGTGATGTCATCCAATATGGCGCCAAAATGTCAACTGTTATAATGAGTCAGTTTTAGTTACTCACAATGATAATTTTAGTTAACTATTTGTACATTAATGCACAAATTACATATTTTTTTATATTCTGCAGTCAGTCTTTCAGTTCGTCGTAAGGAAAGCTATGTTAACACTTTTCTTATGGGCAAGAATATGAACAAATATTCATATGCTGAGACATACAGCAAACAGAAATCGTTCATTATGCAAATGGGTCTGAAAAGACTGACGGCGGTGGGGGGGGGGATAAGGGTAAATACATAAGTAACTAAATAACAAATATATATACCAGTTCTGTATATCAAATATTTAGGAATAAAAATGCAACATAAGCAAAAATGCTTTCAGAAACAAAACAGTTTTAACAATAAAAAGCCGAAGATCAAAAGCTCAAAAGAGAAGAAAAATTAGAACTATACTCGAAGTAGCAAAAATGTCAGAACCCAGTAAAAGGTCTATTGGTTTTATATATGATAAAAGTAAAATAAGCAGTATATAGCCGGGAACTGGGTCAATGCAGGCTTGAGAAACACATCGCCTCGCCCTTTCAAACACACAGCGTTGGCAATTTTACGAAAATACTGTAAAAGAATAGCCTTCAAAGGCATTTTAAAATGATCAAAATTAGAGTAATAATTGTTACTTTGAATTTATCAGCATAGAAAAAAAATATCATTTCAAAAACTTTATCGACATTCATTATCTTATGCTGTAAAGTGTACACATGGAATATTCATTCTGCTTTACTTATCTGAATTCCATCTATGATTTCAACATTTGGAACAACATTGACAAATCAAAGATCACGGACCAAAACAGCGATAAGTGTAACTGTAGATAAACCAATCCGTGCTGGTTTATTTTTAGCAAGGGGTTCCACGTGTATATAAAGCGCTACTGACAACTGAGTGCAACGGTCATCACTGATTTCTCTACTTACTGAGAGTGATACTAGCGTTAGCAATCTTCACAACAGGTAAATAAATCCCGTAGTTACTGTCTGGTATACGATTATCTATACCAGGTTACGTGTACAATTTAATTTAGATATAGTCGTGGACAGAATTAATTAGAGTACAATTACAGCACTCAGTTTCTGTTAATGGCGCGAACCCCAATTGGTTTGACACTGAGTTTAAAGGTTTGGGCATGTTGCTCCCTTAAGATAATTCGGTCTTGCTGTTAAGACAAAATTTACCTTAGTAACACCATACCTCACATCGACTTGTTTGAAGTAAATGAGTTCTATACTGTTCAAATCAGTGTATTTTAGTTAACATGTTTTTGACAAATGCCGTAAACACTAAAACACTACTCTGAGCTGCTCTGTATATATTCTGTCCTTTTTACGACAACATGTATATATAAAATGTGAGCCGCTTCTCTAACAACCAGGAAACGTAAGCAAAATTTTGAACTTTGGAGATTTTTTAACACGATCATAAGCTACAATATTTTAGCCAAATGATACTGTATTCCTATTTCATATCTGATTCATAAACATAAACAATTATAAGTCACTGGTTTTATGTATTTCAGGCTGACATTGATGAAAAATGGAAAATTATGATATGCAATTGAACAGTAGTGAACGGGATCATAAAATTGCAAGAGCAAATCATTGATTAAATAATCACCAATAACTCAAACTACGTAAACGTCTTTGGAAAGGTCATCGTTTTTTGGCCTTTGAGCCCTTTCCAGGGTTTTTTTAGCTTTTTGGAATGGAGTGGGGGGCGTTCCGCACCCCCTTCGCCCCTACCCCTGCTTACGGGTCCCTGTCACTCGTATTTTTAAAAGAATGAGAATTTGAAAGTGAAGATTCGATTGTCTCAGCAAGCCATTCGGCATTTTGCGTTTTCTGTCTACGGACAGAACTGACAGGAGATGGCATGACCCGTGATAGACAACATGCTCATAACGCCAAAACATAAGATTGGAATCAGATGAAATTTTTGAAACCGAGTTTTTTTCTTAAAGATATCAATTACACTATTAAAAACCAAAGAATAACTAATAAATAAATCAATAAATAAACATACACTGTTAGAATCACGAAAGGAAGTCTTTACCGTAATTGCTGATTTTTTTTTTGGTAACATAAACAAACTGCCAACTACCTATTCGAAAGAATTGGTGATTGTAGGAGATGGAGCCTGTGGCAAACTTGCCTGCTTGTTGTATTTAAAAACAAGACAAATTCCCAGAAGAGTATTTGCCGACAGTATTTTGACCCTATTGGCTGATGTAGAGTGGAATGGCAAACATGTAAGATTATTTTTCTCTACCTGCATGATTCATCCTCTTTGTTAATTTCTGTTGGCCACTTTCGTGTCTAGCACATCGTGGAGCAAAATCACTATATGGGAAAACTTGAGATGGAGTAGGTTAGGGTTATTGGATACAAATATAGTAGTTAGGAGTACACGGGCAGTCCCTAGCTGGCACCAGCTCCCAAACCTAGTTACGCCACTGTTGCTTCATGTTTGAAAGGAAAAATCAATGTTACGATCCAACTTGCCCAGTACATGAAAAACATAGTACAGGAATGCAAGCCATTGTTTTTAAACTGGTTTTTATTATTTCATATTTCCTAACACAGGTGGAATTATTTCTATGGGATTCCAGCGGGTTCAAGAAGATTACGACATAATACGACCACTATCCATACCCAGACACAGATGTAATCCTTATGTGTTTTTCTAATTGACAACCCGAGACACCTGGAAACATACCAGAAAAATGGTATCCGGAGGTAACTGATCAAATTGTCTTGCTTCATAAAGCGACCATGTTGAAACTGTAAGGATGTTTTAGCAGAGTACACAATAACAATCCCTATCATCAATGTTGCAAACGAACATCAAATCGTTCAAAAGGCAAGACGTCCCCATAGTATCGTTTTAATCTTGTATAGAGGTCTTTCCCTCAAAAACTTTTCACCCTGCATAACCTATAACAAAAGTATTCATGGTATACACTTTAGTTCCCGTAGCAGTCGTCATTCAGATCAATTTTTACCCGACCTCAAAGTACCTGGGCTATTCAAAGTGTGACCTTTTTTATGCCATCCCTATCCAACATGCATGTTCGTTCGTTAGATTCAGAAAGTCTCCAGAAATTTTGGCATGGACTTTGCCATTTCTGGCAAGATGGGGCCCTAATCCGCAGGTGTAAGACCTCTATAACACTTCTATAACGATATACCTTCTATATGGAGGAAGGGAAATCTGAAATGCTGGGGTTCAAAAATTTCTAAAAATTTTATAGAGCATATTAGAATATAACAAGTGAATTCTCAAATGACGATCCAAGCTCTGCATGGCGTCCTCACACAAA
This sequence comes from Ophioderma brevispina, assembly GCA_023653785.1. Taxonomy (NCBI): domain Eukaryota; kingdom Metazoa; phylum Echinodermata; class Ophiuroidea; order Amphilepidida; family Ophiodermatidae; genus Ophioderma; species Ophioderma brevispina. Next base: position 137,033 of record JAMKCH010027641.1, read on the forward strand.
CCTTTTGGCTGTTATCGACGCCAAAGGCTAAAGACCATTTCATTCTAAAAATTGCACATAAATATTTGAAACCCAAGACAAGCATTATTCATAATGAAAAAGTCAACAGTTACAAAATGAGGGCTATGAACTATTTTATAAGTGAACAATTTGGATATTCCGTCATAATCAAACCACTGTTCTTTTTTCATACATGCACGTGGTTCTTTTACAGTGAATGCCATTAATTGACTTCCTGTTTAAGTGGCCAATTTTCATTTTTTCACAGGTGAAACACTTTTGTCCCAATCTCCCATAGGCCATGAGCCCATAACCGAAACCCTGCAACCCCCCCCGGGGATTTTTGGAGACCACTATTTTTGGAAACCTATCCATATAGCTATCAAAATCAGTTTCTGCAAAATCCCATCCTGGTTAAAGAGTGAGGGCGCTTTTTTCAAAAGGGGCCAATATTCCCTTATGCCCTTTTTTGACATAATCTTAATTTTTTATCCAAATTTCATGCACTATTATCTGACTACTTTAGTCGCACCAAAACAAACCGAGGAATAGTTGAACACCTTTTGGCATGCTTAACCTGCCTCTAGAGGCGTCAAACCTGCCTCTAGAGGGCGTCATATTTCAAAATGGCCCCCACAACAATGAATACCGGTGGTATTTACACACATGCCTATTTATAGGCAAAATGCCGGTGTCACTTAATTATATACTTTGTCACGCACCTATGGATTAGTTTGAGGTAAAGTAACATTTTAAAATAAGTAGTTAGCCTTTCAAGTGTGTATATAGAGGGCGCTTGATGTAAAAATGTCTAGACTTACTATAACTAGACCACCACCCCAGTCTCCTTAATTCACTGATCACCTTGAATCCGCATAACCATGGTTTCTTGAGTCTGATGTGTTGACGGATGGTTACTAAAGTGAGCACCAGCCTCTTACTACGCGTGCTTGCGAGAGCTTCAGCAAGGAGTGTACGCGTAGCGACCCACCAAACTCGTCCACGCTCACGCTCAGGGATGGAATGGCCCCGGCGGAGTTGTGCTTTCATGCCTCTCCTGTTCGCATCAGTGCCGGCTACCGGACTGAAGTGCGGGAGCGTGTCGTTTTGTCTGGAAAGACAATCTTTGAATTGGCGCACAGGATGCTGATTTAAGGGAGACTCAAAGGGCCTTTAGTTGGGCTCGCCCCTTATTGTGGGGAGAACCCTCAGCGCGCATGTCCATCCGGGGCACAGGTGTATGCTTTCTGTCTGCGCGGCCGTGCCAGGCCATTCACTTTGAGTGACATGGTATGAGCGGGCCCTGAGCAATCTGATGGTCATGTGTACTTATGAGCACCTTGGACTGCACCTCTATAGGACCACATCGGAAGCAGGAAGCAGTGGAGTGCTAGGGAGGGGGCACATGCCCCGAGACACCACTGAGGGGGGCGGGGGGGCAGTGAAATGATGTTTCGGAAAAGAAAAATAGTATAGTTCATCCTCTTGAAGATAATGAGATAACTAAGATCTCTCCGAAGTGCACTCAAACATACTAAAACTGAGACGTTCCGGGGCTCCGTCACCGTGACCACCCACCAGGGGCAGTATTAGTTTCAATCTGGTTCAAGAAATGAGATATTACGATCTCTCCGAAGGCACTCAAACATGCTATTTAACTAAGAGCTTCCAGGGCTCCGAACCTGGACCGCCAGGGGCAGTATAGTTAATCTGCTCCATGATTGTGAGATAACCGAGAGCTCTGCGGATGCGCTGAAACATGCTAAAAACCAAGAGCTCCTGGAGGTCCAGCCCTGGACCCCCGCACCCCAACGTTAAGATAAGGACATAAACCCCTCTCGATAGCACTCAAACATGTTAAAAACTCAAGAGCTCGGGGGTCTCTGCCCTGAACCCCACAAGGGCTTTCCCCATTATCCTGTATGCCTGCATGCCCTTAGAGCGACGGCGCTCGCCTATGCTGCTCACGTGTGGAGTATGCTTGCCTGTATGGGAGGGGTCCGCCCAGAAGCTGACCCGTGTTGAGCCTGACTGCCTGCTTGTCGGCATGTGTCTCGCGCAGCTCCTGTGGACAATTTATACATGCAGAAGCCGTAGCATGATGAGCCATAGCTGCCCAAGATTGGTGTGGAGTGCCCTGTGTTTGGACAGAGACAAGTCCGGTCCTTTGAAATAGTCTGTAAGGAGTGTGGGGAGTTGGCTTCTGAAAGAAAGACATGTGTTCAACCAAGTGGCATCTCTCGGTATTGAGCCTGGTGAGCCTCTTCCGCCTGGGGCTGGCTTCTCGTGGGATGAGTTTTGGCGGTGTCTCAGCTGAATGAGATCCAGAATCGGCCGATCGAAGGTTTCCTTCCAGTTAGTGGGTCTACCTGGAAGCAGATCAGGACACTGGAGCATCTTTTGGTCTGTCCACTGTTGGAGCAAACATGCACAGACAAGGACCTTGCAGAATTCAGTGAAGCAGCCAGACATTGTAGCCACACCTTTCTGGCTAGATCCAACATTTGAGAAACACTGTGTTTGGATACGATAAGAAGATTAATACACATTGCGTATTGTTCAATTGGCGATCTTTTAAGCAATGCTGTTTGCTTGAGCTCCTTTCATTCAGAAACTTGATCTTCTCTTTCCTCCGCCTCTTCTTGAGTCATGTCGTAAAAATGTCTTCTTCTGGATCAGATTATTCTATTATACTATTATGTCAGACAACTCTGGTGGCATCAATTCTTCCTGATGGCCACTTGTACTAGTGCACCATCATTTAACTTTCCAACCCATGTCATCTGGTGGAGGAATTTCTGGCTCTGCCACATCTACCTGGTACCAAATCAGGGATTGATAATTGGCTCTCTGAATGTATTCCTCAACAAATCTCTCATAGAGTGCTCTGGCACACAAGTGATTTCCCAAGGCTTAGGAAGGCATCGATAACTTGGTCACGTTTGGACTTAACCCTGTCTACCTTAGCCATTTTGTAACAAACTCCCGCCCCCCTGTGATTTTCGTTACGAAAAATCCGATTCCTTAAATTGGTACCACAGGTAGATTAGAGTTTCTCTTTCCATGGTATCAAAATAAGGTCCATATCCCCATTATGACGTGACTATGACGTCATATGTTGAGGAAAGTATGAAAATCTGTATGATATAGGGCGAAAATGATTTTTGCAATTTTAGCGACCCAAAAGCATTATTATAGCACTAAAATGCTCTCATTTTTATAAAAAATAGTAATTTTCCATCAAGTCGAGCCACAGACGCATCAAAATTGGATAGTCTCTAACATTTGGCGAAAAGAATTGTCCCTATGTGTGTCTTGGAAATTGACAAATTTTGCTTAAACATGCGAAAACTTTATGACGTCATTGTGACGTAATGCTAGCATGTTGGTACCCCATTTTGGTCTCAATGGAAAGAGGAGGGGGACCATAGCTATCTATTGGTACCATAATTGAGTGCCTGTGATGTTCCTTTGTTGTGCTAGGGCATGTTGGTAATTCTTCACGAAGGGGGTGTGGTGCATTTTGGCAGCCATTTTGAAAAAAAAGCGCCCTCACCGCTTTAACCCAGGGTGGGGATTTTGCAGACCTGTTTTCAGTTGCTTATGGTATAAGCTTCACAAAAAAAATGGGTGTCTCCAAAAATCCCGGGGGGTGCAGGGGGGGGTCATGGTAGCCCGTTAGTTCAGTAATTCTGGTAGGTAACAAGACGGATCTTAGAAATGACGAGGAGACAAAAACGTAAAACTATCGCACGCAACTTCAGACGTCGTGCCGGAGAAAAAGGCATAACAATGGCCAGTAAACTGGGAATAGCGCGTATGTGGATAGGCTCGGCAAAGTGCAATGAGGCGTAGAGAAGTTTTGAGACGGCAGGCCAGGGACGCGTGCATGAAGAGGAAAGTCATTGAAAATTGTGTAAAAATGATGGACAAGAATTGAATTAACTAATGACAGGGTGTTCTGCTACCGTATTTAAGCCTTATCATGCGCCATTACTCTGTAGAAAAACTAACGAATAGGGAGTGATTTTGCAATCTCCGTTTATGATGAACAAGAGTCGATCGTTCTGTGGGAATGATAAATCTCTCTTCTGCATGTAATGATGGGCGTAAGTAAAAGGCGGAGGCTCAGTCCATGATGATATCCAACCGCTTTTTGCGGCTTACTCGTGGTAACGACTAGCCTAAGCCACAAATAAGTTACGTCAAAGGTGAATACGCTCGTAAAATAGATACGGCGTTGTGCAACTAACACAATAAAATAGAAGCGCAATTTTTAGTCTAACATAGGGATTGTACAATAGTACCAAACTGTATGCACAGCAAGTTCTATCGGAGCTAATGTCATTCAACCATGTTCACAATAATGATAACTGCTTGCCTTTCACTCACCCAAAATTACTTTGAAGTTGCAAGTTTCGGAATTCCCGGCTCCATCTGTAGCAGAACATGCAACATTGTTCTCTCCAACTGAGAAGGTGGACCCCGATGAGGGAACACAAATGACTGCTGGAGATACGTTGCTATTATCAGTTGCTGAAGGTTCATCCCAAAACACTTCATCGGAAGAAGATGTCATGTCCAACGGACATGTTATGACAGGTTTTTCGTGATCTGAAAATAAAACAGGCAACCACAGCATTCCTATAGTAACATTGCTAGAATGTTTGGTTGTTTATTTGTGCCATTCCTGGTTTGATTATTGACTGGTCATGACTAACAATTTTGATATTTAAAAAAGGCAGGGTTTTAAATCCTTAACGCTGTGTTATTTGCTTGCGTTATTTGCGAAACATTTATTATTGTCTTTTAAGTACTTCTGCATCGACTATTCAAATCTTTAATGGTCGCTGACATAAGCTGTAACGGTGTTTGCAATAACAAGTATAGTTCTACATTTTGCGTTCTCCCTTTCTCCATACGTAGTGTCATACGTGGTTCATATGACATGGTCTGTGAACATGACTACAAGCTTGATCAAAACAGGAATTGTTACGTATAATAACGGTTTTAACATGCTGTGTGAGATTATATTCAAATCTAATAAATCACGGCTGTATGAAAGGCTGTAAAAAATGAGCTTTTTGCATACCTTCTACAATTACTGAAAACTCCTCTGTGAAGTCATTGTCACATGTGTCCTTTGTAGTGTATGCCACAGTTGTAGAACCAATAGAGAAAGTAGAACCAGGCGTGTGACTCGCAGTGAACGAGGCTGCGTCGTCAACCAATGTTGGTAGCAGTTGGTAATCCGGCATAGGTAGTCACAGGTATATCATCCGGTACTTCCAAGAATGGATTTTCTATAAATAAATTATAGAGTTGGTCACAAATTGCCACGAACGTTAGCTAGATTTTAAGTATAAACGTGTCGTCTGCAAAAAACCATTGAATGACAACCCAGTGGCCACTCCCTATTTACCTAGTACACTCCCGTGAATAGAAAAATAAATTTACCAGCACCGCATGTTATGTTTAAAAACCTGCATTATCAGATACATTTCCTAATATTCCAGCAGATGATATCAATTCTAATATCAAGAAACGTGTTAAATAAATTATTGAGGCGCGAAAATTTGCTGTGAATCCTTGTCTAAATTCGTGTAAAGGGAGTGCTTACGATGTACACAGGAATGAGTAAGCCAGTGACTCGTGGTATAATTAGCACGCAAACGCATGACTTTTCTATGGCTCACGAGTGGTAATCAGACTTCTTTCCAAAAATATTTCCTTGTTCGCATAGGTGGACTGATCATAGGGATTATAGCGCTGAATTTCCAAGTAGGTCGCTCGATTTTTGACCGTTTTAGGCCTCTTGAGCGACAAATCGGTCCGGACTGTCAAAAGGCGCAAGGCGAAAGCCACTTCTTTTTTAATTTCCCGGACAGGTAATTATTCCCAGTCCGCGCCTGCTTGTTCTGGAACTCCTCGTTGTGTTGTAGCAGTCTACAGGTTGGTTCATAGCTGTTCATACTTCAATGCATCTGCGTTGCGGTGAGTTGCGTTGGCCGAACTGCAAAATACTGCATTGCGATACCGCATTTGCAAGTGTTTTGCAGCAGAGAGTCATCGATATACCGTATTGGCAACGCAAGGCACAGTGCAGTGAGGTATGAATGGACCTACTTGGCGCTCCCCAGCTGCGCCCTGAGCACTTCGGTGGATATGACGCGTGCTACAATAACTTATATTTAAATCATTTCGATGGAACTCCTCATACCATCTATCGTTAGCTTGAATTTGTATTCCGTTAGAAATCCTGAACTATCAGTAGCTGTGTAAACTACGTCATATTCACCAACAGCAAACGAGTGTCCTGGTTGGTAAGTTGAAACCAGAGTGTAGGAATCGTCCGGTACAGTAGGTGGTAACCAGCTCACGTGAGCGTTATTTGATCCTGGGTCAGCATATGTGATCTGATTACTTGGTAAATTAGTCAGAACTGGATTATCTTCATCTTAAAGTGAGAGAAACAAATGAAACATCATTAAGCGTCAAGAGATATGTTACTATTTCTTACTGTATCTTTCAAACTTTAAAATTCTAAATTGTTTCAAGAATATCAAATACAATTACAGACTTTACTGTTGTGTTAATCAATTCGACCATTATAAGGCAGGTTAAGGTAATGACTATATATATATATATATATATATATATATATATATATATATATATATATATATATATATATATATATATATATATATATATATATATATATATATATATATATATATATACAAAATTAGAGAACGGAAAACGGCATTGCCAGAGCTTTCGCTACTAGCTGCGTACCTGCTTCAGTGGCGTTAAACAATAAAAAGTGAAATACTGAGGGGACCCATACAAAAAGAATGTAAAATCCATGGTGTTGCGATGATAAGAAAACGTAAGAAATACGTATAAAGTTGGGATAATTACGTTATTCCCTTATGTTCAAACCATTAGGTGTGTATGTGTCTAGTTTAGTGATCCAGTATTTTTCCCGAAATTGACGACGAAATTTTGACTGTTTACCAAGACTTTCAATTATGATTAATTTGAGATCCTTGAGAGAATGAGAAGTCTGTGAGAAATGAGCAGCAACAGGTTTTTCTGTGTGCTTTTTGTAGAGCTTGATTGTAGAACGGTGATTTCTCATTCTCTCGCGGATCTCATTACCAGTTTCACCTACGTATTGTAAGCCACACCTAGAACATTGAATGAGGTATATGACATTGGAACTAAGGCAGTTTGCGTCTTGTTTGATAGAGAATGATTGCCCAGTTACGTGACTAGTGAATGAGACAGTGGTGTGAATTTGTGCACAGTTTTTGCAGCGGGGTTTTTTGCACGGCTGACATGAATGCTTTGTTTCTTTGGTTAATTGTTTGGTGTTAGGTCTGATTTGGGCTTTAACAAGGATGTCACGGAGGTTGGGTGTGCGTCTGTATGAGATAATCGGGAGATCTGGTAAAGCTTTGTGGAGACGTGGGTGAGATTGTATAATGGGCCAATGTCGTTGGAGGACTTCGTTGAGGTTGGGTAAATCGGGGTGGTATGTGACGACGAGGGGTACACGTTCCATGGTTGAGTCTTTAGTGTTATATTGGAGAGCCGCTTCTCTCGGTACCTGTTTGGCATTTAAGATTTGTTCGTCAATAAGTGATTTTTTGTAACCCCTTCTTTGAAGCTGACGTTTGAGTTCAACTGATCTCTTGTCAAATGTTGACTCCTCTGAGCATATACGTTTAAGTCTCAGAGTAAGGCTGTACGGTATGTTCTTAGTGATATGACGCGGATGACAGCTTGATGGTTGAAGATAAAGATGCTTGTCAGTAGGTTTAGTGTGTAAGTCAGTTAGAATTTGATTTTCAGAGTTGAGTTTAACAAGGACGGCAAGAAATGCTATTTCGGATTTCGATTGTTGGGTCGTAAATTTAATAGTGGGGTGAATGGCATTGGCGTGGTCTATAAAGTTAGCCAGATCTCCCTCTGAGTATGTCCATATAAAGAAGATATCATCGATGAAACGGTACCAAACTAGAGGTTTAAGGACTGATGTGGATAGTAGATGGTTTCAAGCATGCCCATGAAGATAGTGGCATACGGGGGCGCATATCTACCCCCCATAAGGGTCCCAGAAACCTGAATGTAATTTTCCCCGTTGAAGATAAAGTTATTTGATGTATTAGTGACTTCCAAGAGGCGTTTGAGTTCCGATGTAGGGGGAGATTTATTAAGTCTACGTTCCAGAGCTTCAGAGCATGCAAGAATACCATCTTTGTGAGGGATGTTAGTATAGAGGGAGCTGACATCCATAGTTACAAGAATATCTGTAGGAAGATCTTGGATGGATGCCAGCTTGTGTAAGAAATCAGTAGTATCTTTGATATAGGACGGTAGGGATTGAGCCAGTGGTTGTAAGTGGTAGTCCAGAAATTCAGATATTTTTTCAGTTGGGTGATTATTGCAAGAAATAGGGCGAAAAGGGACACCAGACTTATGAATTTTGGGTAAAATGTAAAATCTGCCAGGTTTGGGGTCATCAGGGATGAGAAAATCATGGGTGTCTTCATCAATATAATTGTGTTGGAAGAGATCTTCAACGATACTCGTAACCTTCTTTGTTATTCTTGTGTTGGATCATTCTCAAGTTTTTTGTAGTGTTCTGTGTTAGATAAGAGTTTGTAGGCTTCACTTATGTAGTCAACTTTGTTAAGGACTACTACGGCTGACCCTTTGTCCGCTGGTTTTAATAACAATGTGGTCATTAGATTTAAGGGTTGCGATAGCAGCGCGTTGGCGCTTTGAGAGAATGTGGCGCGGATCTTTAGGTGGAACATGTGATCGAATATCAGCGTCAACAGCATTGATGAACGATTCTAAGACCGGGTCACGTTTTTTGGGTTGCCAGTCCGATGGCTTTTTGAACATAGGCGCACAATTTTGTTCGGTTGTCCGGTCAACGTCTGAACAAGACAGATCTATCTCCTTCTGTAAAAACGCTCCATGTCCTCGAGGAGATACATCAAATTAGAGCTTGTAGGTTTAGGACAAAAGCCCAATCCCCGTGACAAGAGAGCCTTTTCACCATCCGCAAGGACCGTGTCCGATAAGTTGACTACACTATTGTTGTTGTTTATAGGGTGATGCTAACAAATCTACGATTTCGAGGTCGTTTACTCTTGTCTTTGGATGAGTGCATATGCTGTGTAGATTGTTTCTCATGTGTTTTGCTATTTGATAGGTGAATTTGTTTGTGTCCATATGTATGGCGTAGTAAATTTTTCCGATACTTAGTGTTAATGTGACCTCTAGTTTGGACTTCTCTAGTTATTTTCTTTGTTTTCATATTTGGTTCTGGCGGCCTCGTATTGAGCAATATATAGAAACTCACAATATATATATATATATATATATATATATATATATATATATATATATATATATAATATATATATATATATATATATAAAAAAAAAAAAAAAAAAAAAAAAAAAAAAAAAAAAAAAAAAAAAAAAAAAAAAAAAAAAAAAAAAAAAAAAAAAAAAAAAAAAAAATCATGGAAAGAGTATGCCCCAAAATGTCACGAATTTCGCTAATCCCGTACTACCGATTTAAAGGTGCGTGTTCCGATCGTCTTTGGGACCCCCTGATTTACCCGGAAGTAGTATCGATTTTGATATCAGGTGAAAGGCCGTATTTTTCTCATTCTCCTCCTGAAATTTGAGCCCTCAAATCCATTTTAGTTTTAGTTCATAAAAAAATCTAATCGGACCAACATCTTAACATCAAGAAATATTGAGGGAGTGTGTCAAAAGGAATGAGTTATGATTGCTTTAACTAACCTAAAACAACATTAAAGCTGCAACTTTTCATTCGCCCAGCATCATCAATAGCAGTGCAGATCACTGTATTATCACCACTTTGAAGAGTAGTTCCTGATGTAGGATTGCACTCAACTTCAACACACATGTCGGCGTTATCGGTAAACAATGGTGTCCAAACCATGTCTTTGGTAGAAACTCTCATTTTTTCTGGGCAGGTTATATCAGGGTCTTCAAGGTCTTTTACAAACATGAAATGGTGTCATTATTATTAAGTGAAGAAAATCAACATAATATTTCCTGGTAAGTCAGTGGCGTAGCCATGCAGGTCCTGGGGGCACTGACATTAGGAAATGGTACCAATATGTGCATCCGTTGTAGTCACTGTGCAAATTAATGTACAGTAATGTATTCTATATCTACAGATACACCACCGCATGATTTTACCTATCCCTTGTTTGTTAACATAATTTAATAACGATAGCATTTTGTAAACCGGTGTCATAAACTACAGTGTCCATGTGACTGAGTGTCCTACCACCCATCTGTCTATTGTATTCTCCATTGAGTGCCGTATGCATCGTTTGACTCAGCACTGTACCCAAATGGCCTCGTCTACAAGGTCACGGTTTATTCCGTACATGTTGCTATGGTGGCTAGGACACTCTCTCATGGGGGACACTCAGTTTCTTTACACCGGCGTGAAATGATATATAGTCCCCTGGAGCCATAGTCGGGTTCTGAGATGACAACAGAATAAAGCTTAATCGAGTGCCCTATTCTTCACAAGAGCACCGTTGCAGATGGACTATGAGTCCCGCGTACTATATCTCCTGCTACACTGGTACTCTCTCTCTTTACGACAAATTGAAGGCGACGATGATAATAATAAGTGGGAGAACGAGCTAAAGAAACTATTCCCATGGCAGATTATCCCCCGTGACAGAGCGTATCTCTTTGTTTCATTACAAAAAACATTAAGATTGTTGATGTTTGTTACTCGGAGTCGAGTGGTCAATATTGCCTCCTGGCACGATTTTCTCCTTTGCAACAATGTAGTCTAATTAAGGATTTATGCAAAGAAATGTGTAAATACAAGTGGTTAAAAGCATATTGATCTACAAGCATTTACCGATAAGTAATAAAAATAAAACCGTACTTGGATCAACATGAAAAAGAAGGCTTTCCTGTATTAAAACGAACGTGTTGGGCCTCTAATCAAATGAAGGACATACAAGGTTTTGGTGTTTAATTTGAAAACAATGATTTTTTCCCCGAAATACCAATTTTTGGTATTGCATTGCCTGCTTTTCACATTCCATACCTACAGGATTATGAGAATTCTAAAATTTGATATCAACAACTAATAAACCGCTTTTTAAAGATGCCTCTGAAACGTTTAAGCAACCCGGCGGTTTAAAGGTTTAACTTGTTGTGGTTTACAGACAAATCGCGGCTTAACTTGTGTCAAGTTAAAACTGTTAGTCTTTTTGTATAAACAGCGGTAAAAGCTTATAACTCGTTTAATAAGTGCGCCATATAACTAATTCCTGTTTAAAATTTTAACAAAATCGGTAATCGGTAAATATGAGTGTATTACATTCATGTTCAGAAGACAACGAGATGTGATTTCTTACCAACAACGACAGAGAAACTACATGTTCCTCTGTCAGTTCCTTCATCAGTAGCAGTACATGTCACTGTATTATGACCATTCTGTAGCGATGAACCTGATGAAGGCTCACAGGACACCTGCCACGATGTGTCAGCAGCTCTAGGTAGTGACCATGAGGCTTGCATGATAGGTACTGTCATATCAGCTGGGCAGGTAATAACGGGAATGTCTTCATCTATGTAAAGTAATTATTTTAGGACAAACATTTATATGAATGGTTACCTTTTTTCTGTGATCTAATACATTAAGTTGTAAAGCAGACTGAAACAAATCAGATATTTGGAAGGTCAAAAGCTCACTTGCTTCTCCATGTTGCGAAGACTTTGAACAAAGGCATTGACTCACTATTAAAAATGTTGATCCAAAACGGATAATCAATCTGTTGATTGAAGTCAACCTTACGCAAAGCTAAATATAGTTACCTACTTATACCCAGGGTTTACTCAACTCGAATAAGATTTAAAAACAATACAATCAGCATCATTATTATATGAATATTTGCAAAATGCTAAATAGAGACATTTAGCTAGATTTAATTTAGCAAGAGACAGATTTTATTTATTTAGAAAGAGACTAAGATAAAAAAAAACAATATAATCAGCATCATTATTATATGAATATTTGCAAAATGCTAAATAGAGACATCGTTGCAATATTTGCTTACAAAATACTGAATATAGGGTGGAAAATTGATATTTCGCAATTTTAGTGACTCAAACACCTTTATGGTCAAATTGGACAGGGGTCAAATTTTAAAATTGATCCAATCATGTTGAAAAGTATACCAAGTTAATAGTTTAATCATAAGGATTCCAAAAAGGTATAGTTTGTACTATCTGCGGCCGAAAGTTTTGGAGTTATAGGCCAAAAACAGTAAAAATCAATAAAAAGGGTAATTTTCAGTTGTACAGGGTCAAATTTTAAAATCACTCCGATTTGGATAAAAAAAACGGTGCAAATTAAAGCTGGAGCTTATAGGATAAAAATAAGGAATAGTTTTGAGTGTCTTAAATGCTTACTTACCGAAGAAGGGTGGAAACAAGGTCAAACCCCATTGAATGCAATGGATGTTGACCTTTGGTGCCCCCTACATTGGGAACTAAGCATTTAAGACAGTCAAAACTATTCCTTATTTTAACTCTATGAGCTCCATCAATAATTAGCACCAGTTTTATCCAAATCGGAGTAATTTTAAAATTTGACCCCCTGTACAACTGAGAATGACCATTTTTATTGATTTTTGTTGTTTTTAGCCTATAACTCCAAAACTTTAGGCCCAGATAGTACAAACTATACCTTTTTGGAATCCTTATGATTAAACTATTAACTTGGTATACTTTTCAACATGATTGGATCAATTTCAAAATTTGACCCCTGTTGTTGACCTTTGACTCCAGAAAAAACAACCCCCTACGATAACTCACTTTTTTTGGTAAATGTTGACACCTTTACCTACCAAAATCAGTTGAAATCAGCTTCTTTAAAAAATTTCACAGATTTGCTTAAAATATGTTTACTTTTGGGTTACTACACATGGTTTTTGTTTTTTCAACGTTTGTGTGCGCTGGCTATCTCCAGGAAAAAAAATCATAAATATTCATCCTTGTCTGCCCGGAGAACTAAGTAGTTAAAATCCTATGTTGTTTTAATGTTTGATGAAAAGTTACATATTAATCGGCATTTTAAGCAAACAATTTTTAAACGTCGTAAAAACATTATCAAGCAAATGTTTTGGTAAAATCTGACCTTTGGAAAATGTTATGAAAATAATATGTTTGCTGGGCACACACCTATTCTTATAGTCAGCGCCAGTATCTACATTGTGAGTAAAAAAAATACACTTTTGAAATTGAATCCTATTATGTTCTAGTGTACCAATTGGTATGTTTTTACTTGCACTTGTCGTGTTCTCCCTTGTTTTGTTGGGCACTGCATTTCTGCAATTTTTTTCTCGTGCATGACTGCACATAATGTAAAAAGGAATGGGACTTGCGCAACTTGGAAGAATTGAAAATGGGCATAAATAAAATCCCATCACCAAAAATTATATATTGCTTACAAATTTACGAGATTACATTTACAGACGTTCTAAATATTTGCTAGACCTCAACATTGTCCCCACCGCGATCAACAAAATAGTTGAGCTATGTTTAGCATCGAGTCTGTGCAATTGCCGGCCGAATCACATGTCGGTCATGCTTGAGATTATCCATTTCACGGACAATTCTCTGTTGAAGGTCATCCAGACTTGCCGGAGAAGGTGTGTACACGCGAGACACGCCCCATAAAAAGAAGTCCAGGGGTCAAGTCTGGTGACATTGGGCCATATTCTACACCATGGTTTAAGGTCATTATGACCACTGGCCTGTGCCTACAAGAGATACCTAAATAATCGATTTGAGCTTAGCTATTTTACACAGTGATTAGTATGTAACCAAGCATCAAGTACATGCAAAAACACGATTTGTTAGAATATTGAGGGCGCCCTCATCTGGAAATTTCTGAGTCAGGCTTTAACAGAGCAAACGATAAAAAGAGAAGAGGTGGTTATGGAAGCAACAGAGACAAACGACCAAATGAGTATTTCTTACTTGTATGAATGTGAAGGCATCTTGGTGTAAATCCTGTCTGAATTAGAACTGGTTGTTCATGTACACACGCTGATTTTGATGTCTTAAACAGATAGCGACCAGTTTCTCCACACTTGTCTCGGTGCGCCATAATCCAATATATGTCATTCTTATATAAATATGGATCATTAAGACTCCAGTTATCCAAATTCTCTGTGTATATGTTTCCAGCTTTGAATATAAATTTCCTATCTGCAGCCTGTAAGTTCGATGTCCGCACTGAACCATGAGGGTGATAATCAATCAGGAAGAGCTGATCATCTGGGATTGTAAAATATATTTGATATGCAAAATTTATATGTTAAACGTATCTTTTATTTTAATTTTAATATATTGTTGAAGGCAATATTGTTTGATGGACATTAAAGGACCACGAATAAATCATAGGAAGAACTTTAGATGATAATTATTAATAAAAGATATAAAAACTACTTAATATGCTGGCACTGTTGAGCTGCCGTGCTGCACAGACAATTACTCAACCAGGGCCCAAATTCATAAAACCTTGCTAGTTTAGCTAGCAACTAAGGCCTGGTAAGATTCTAAAATCCCTAGTATGCAACTACGGAGTTGACAACTAAATTGAAATTCATAAAACCTTACTAAGAACCTTGCTAACTAGTTACATACTAGGAAAATCTAGTTGCCAACCAGCTCAATCTTTTGTCTACAGAATTGGGTGCTTTCGGGCGGAATGGCCTTGGGTGCAATGTGGGGAATGTAAATTCAATACATTAAATGACTACCCTTTTGTGTTTGAGTCTATTCATCTCAGAGCATTAACATGCTTTGATCACCTGTGAACCATGATCAAAATGATGCCAATATAATTAGAGTAGCTTCCGTATATATAGGCCTGTACACATGAGCAAACCTATATTATATATCGAGAGTTGACAAACAGAAGGACGTAACTCAGCACTGAAAGAAATGTTAAATAATTTCTTTAATTCTGCTGTAATACTGCTTCTGAGAAATGTGATGTTTAATATTTTCTACTAAGCAAATCTATTCATTACTCAAAATGTAAACATCTCATAAAGCTCATATATGGTACTATAAGCAAACATTATAAACTTTAGTAAACAAAGAACAATTTTTAATTATGAACAGCAGAATTAAAGAAATTCTTTAATATTTCTTTCAGTAAGGTTTGATAATTTATTTTCATTTCAAATATATATATAAGCATTATTTTGGGCCCTTTATTTACACAAGTTCCTTTCCCTTTTCACTGATGCTATTACGGCATTATGTTAATGCAAATGAAAATTGAAGACAAACTTTACTCACATTTTTTTTATCAAATGATATATATATATATATATTACGCTAAATGGTATATTAGGGAGACAGTTTAATAATTCATTAGCTTATAATGAGCTCTTATAGTTATTTAAATTAATTAATATTCATATCCTTTGTTATTCTAGTGGATTACCCTTAATTTGCATAAATTAATATTCATATCCTTTGACGGAATAAACCGCAATTCTATGGGATACGTTAGGGAGACACCAAATGTTGACAATAAAAATATCAGAAAATGAGTCGAGAGACTGCCAGGATAAAGTCAGATAGTTGTAACGTTGAGAGAGCCGAGATGCTGCAGACTGCAGAGACTTAATTAATGTCGAAAAGCTCTTTGGCACGTAATTTCTCCATTGGCTACACAAATTGTCCTCCTTGTCCAATTGTTTAAAACAAATCGGATACTGTCCAGCCCTTCGAGAGCACAAAAAATGATCAGCCAGTAAAATAAAAAAACTATGTCAAATAAAGTGGTATCTTAAAGGTGTAAGAACCAGTGAAAATGGTAAGATTTATTTGAAACACTTTTTTCAAGATGTGGCATATTTTGGTATTTATGGTATTATATAAATAATACTATAAAACTCAAAAGGTTGTCACCGAAGCGACGTCTGTTCCTTTATATGGTATGATTCGTTCAACTCCTCCAGGAACTTATTCAGGTATCAAGTTACTTTATTTTTTAAACAATTTTATGAGTGATGACTGCATTTGATGGGGTTAAATAGCGTCACATTTATTCTGCAGTCAAATTTCTTCTGGACACCAATTTCCTTCGCTGAACGCCGTTCATTTTAATGTGAATCCGTGAACAGAGCGCAAAACCGACAACTTCATTCAAATGACTGTAGCTCGGTCTATAGACAAATCCGACCAGCCAAATGATGGTCAGAATTGATCCGCCATTACTGGGGGGCATCCAACCCAAAACCTACCCAAATCTTTTGTACGTCTGTACCACGCTTGATTAAGTAGAATTCAAAAGCTACACTTAATCTGCACATTTGGGTGAATTCAAGCAGGATGCACCCCAGCTATGGCTACCAGTGAGGTGTTGGAATGTGTCAAACCGGATTCGTGTATACCTAACCAATATGAATGATCTTTGCAGAAAATTACAGATAATAAACTAAGCTTTAGATTATACCACATACGACGGACACAATCAGGGTCAATTTTTACTCACCCTGTATAATAGGGTGGGGCATAAATAGGGAAGTGTTTATTTTCAAATCGGGCATGGTCAAAAGGTGTTCCACTTGGCCCAATATGAACAAATATACCCTTTAAAAAATTTTCAATGGGGGTCTTCGTACCCCACCAGTCTTCGTACCCCACCACCACCCCTTTGTCCTATTATAGGCTAAAATAATCAAATTTTGCCATATTTTCATTTTTGTATTACAATGGGAAGATATGACATTTGATGACGTGCTCCTATTCCATGTATAATCATTTTACAAACCTAAAGTGGTCATTTAAAATTGATATTTACTCATTTAAGACCAAAAAGTACATTTGTGACCCCTTATTAGCCAAAACTGGCCCATTTTGAACATAAAATTCATAATAGATAGACATGTTGTTTTTAATAAGCTACTTTTAATCTAACAAAGTTAAAGTATGACAATAGAAAAGTTATTTAAGATGGAAAATTCCCAATATTTAAGGAATGAAACACAACCCTGCCCCCATTAACACCCATCCCACCCCTACCCCCAAACTGTGGAGTACCTGTACCTGGTTGTCAAGACCATTATATTTTCCCAAAATGGATTATTTACTTAACAACTTTTTATTTTTTTCTCGGAAGGTGGGGGGGGCATGATCTGTTATCATGGGGTGATCTCTGGCGGAAATTGTTTACCTCCCCCATAAACCCACCCCGCCCCCAAAAGATACATAACTGTGCAATTACATGTCAGCATCACATTCGGATATTTATTTATCATCCAATAAATGAATGACTTTGCTTAAAATTAAGCAAATGCGTCTTTTGTAAGAAAATAATTCTATAAATCAATATTGGCCACTTGTACAAAGCATGTATAGTTCTAACTCTATCCCACTAAGTTTACTTAGAGCAGTCTCTGCTCGTGTGTGTGTGTGTTTGTTTTTTGTTTTGTTTTCTGTTAATACTCCTTAAGGTGGGATACATTAATTGTTCATCTAATGACAAAACTAAAGCCCTGCCCACGTACTTGTCTTTGTTTTTGGCCATAAAATACTAATTTGCTTACCTTAAGTTTCAAGGCCTAAAACTTTAACTGCAGGACTTTTGATTTGTCATCAGATGAAAAAAATGTATCCGACCTAAAGGAGTATTCAGAGAAAGTGAAACACACACACACACACAAGCAGATACTGCTCTACTCTACGTAACTTTAGTGGGATACATGCAGTTAGAACTACGTGCTTTGTACAAATGATCAATATCAATTTATTTTCTTACAAAAGACACATTTGCTTCATTCTTAAACAAAGTCATTAATTTACCAGATTATACATTTAGGTGTGAGGCTGACAATGTAATTACACAGTAATGTATCTGTTGGGGGTGGGGTGGGTTTATGGAGGAGGTGAACAATTTCCACCAGAGACCACCCTCATGATAACAGATCATGCCAAAATTCACGGAACAAGAAATAAAAAGTCGTTAAGTAAATATAATCTAAATTGGGGAAATATAATGGTCTTGAAACTTGAATGACAACCAGCTCCAGATACAGTTTGGGGTAGGGGTAGGATGGGGATTACTGGGGAAGGGTTGTCTTTCATTCCTTACATATTGGGAATTTCCAGTCTTAAATAACTTTTATATTGTCCTACTAGCTACTCTAACTTTGTTAGATTAAAAGTAGGTTATTACGGGCAACATATCTATGACTATTATCAAAATGGGCCAATAAGGGGTCACAAACTCATTTATTTTGTCTAAAATGAGTAAATATCAATTAATTTATGATCATTTTAGGTTTATAAAATGATTATACATGGAATAGGGCCATGTCATCGAATGTCATATCTTCCCATTGTGACAAAAAAGTGAAAATATGGCAAAATTAGCTTATTTTAGCCTATATACGACAAAGCGGTGGTGGTGGGGTACGAAGACCCCCATTGAAATTTGTTTAAAGGGTATATTTGTTCATATTGGGCCAAGTGTAATACCTTTTGACCATGCCCGATTTGAAAATAAATACTTCCCTATTTATGCCCCACCCTACTGTATAATTATGGACAAGCATTATGTATATGCAAAAAAACCACGATTTGTTTGGAATTGAGTGCACCTTCATCGGGAAATCTCTGAGTCAGCCTTTAATGTGAACCAATAAATTATAAAAATGAGAATATGGCCCATTGATCGCTGCCTCTAAAGCGAAAGTGATGTCGGTTAGATTACTGTATACGGATTTTGTGACAAAAGCATTCAGGCGAGGTCCATGTCCATTAAATTCCTTTATCTTTTTCACATAGTCAAGACAATAATATTGATCATAAAATATTACATTGAATCATGAAATGTAAATTTATTTTAAATTAAATATACCACATTTGGAAGCCTTTATGTACAATTGGCGGATAGATAGGACTTAGTGTATATACTCCACTACGTGTTCTGCTTTTTGTGTTGCCCTGCCTTAAAGCTGGACGACACATAGGGATCACTTTGTCCACTGTTGTTGTAGTCGGTTGTTGTGGTGGTGAAAAGGGTTAACATTTGCCTGTAATATCCGCATACTTCAATGGATTTAAACAAAACTTGAGTATTAGGTGCAATGTGAGATCCCCCATTTGTTGATGAGGTCAAAGATCACATACCAAAATCAAACGTCAAGTTGTAAGATAGGCTGAAAAGGTAACATTGACCTGAATTGAAAAGTTGAAGGTCAATTGGAACCAAACTGGGTTTATGGATATTACTAGTCTTTGTCAAAGACGCCTCGCATTTTTATCCACCAACCGCGAGCGCGCCGAAGGCGCGTGTCGAACGCCGAAGGCGTGAGGCCGAGCGGAGCGAGGCGGTCCAGGGAGGGGCGGACTCACACAAATTGAATAAATAATCAAAGCCTTGATAAAAGGCTAGGATATTACATGCAACACCTCATTTGTTTATGAGGTCAAATGTCACTTGTCAAGGTCAAAGGTCATATGAGCCTATCATTCATAAACCACGACGGTAGACGACACAAATGTCGGTATCAATACATCGCTCATCGCTTCCGAAATAAAATCATATCCTGGACAAAATGCATGATGTGACACGAATAAAATATCAGACTATAGTCCCATTACAGCATTTGGATATGCAATTATGGTTATTATCTTTGGAATCTAAAGATCTCTACAATGGCGGTCTATGGAAGTCAGTTTAAAGTGGGAGAAATGTGTGACTTTGCACAGTGACTATATGTAAAGATGCCTTAAGAGACACTGGCACATTTGAAAAATAGTGCGCCCTCAAGATTTTTCAAAATCGATATTTTTGCATGGTTGTAAAGCTTTTATATACAAAAGCCCTCACTCGAAATGATTAAGACCAAATCAGCTTCCTTATGGGTAAACGGAACGATTTTGTAATTTTGCGTCGCCGGCGACGCGAAATTCAGCAGACGACGAAAATGGCGTTTAACACAAGAATATGCATGTTTCCCACGCTATGCACACTGTTTGACAGGTCTTTAACCGTTGTGGTTTTAATATCAGTGAGTACGAGTCAAAAATATTCATGTAATATACACATTTGTTGATTAAAGTTATGGAAAACTTAAGGTTGGCTTACAAATTACCTGGATGTCTTTATCCTCATATCAATGTCCCTATCTGTTTTGGGGTATGTTATTTTTATGTGCAAAATATATCTCTGTTCTTCCAATGGCCTAGACTATCATTTGAGAGCAAATTGAAGAAATTTCATATTTTGTGAAAATGTGCCAGTGCCGCTTTAAGGATCACATAATAAAATTATGTTCTTGGCTCTATCCCTTCTGGCTGATGTTTAAAACTTTTCGATACCCCTCGTATGTATGCATCTAACTAAAGTAACAGACTTACTTCGATTATCCACTGCAACTCCAGAAATTCCCCACTCGTGGTCAATAATAATGTCTCTGTCTGTTTCGTCTGATGTGTTAAATCTGATTAATGTTCCAGGAGAATAGATTGTCCAATACAGATATCTAGAAATGTTACGTTAAAAGCAATAGATGAAGACGAATGTAGCGTGTTTACCTACCTATTCCAAATTCCAATAAATTATTGGTTACAATAAGCCCTGATTTGTTTGTATTATCATTTTCTCTGCTTGGAATTTCATAAATGTTCACGTAAGTAAGGGTACCTGTAAACAATTGTAAAAAATCTGCTTTATGATTATTTTTTTTTAAATTACCGCTACAGCAACCACTGATAGTGCCTTTAATCTTTCCTGTTAACCTACATATTTGAAATGTAACACAATTCACAATTGATTTTCAGAACTCACCCTCTACTATGATCGAGAAAAATTGCTCCTAGTGCCTGACCATCGGTTTCCTCTGCGAAAAAAAAAAAAAAAAAAAAACAAGCTCTAGAGCTGTTATTAAAAATAACACCCCAGTAGCCTCCTCGAACCCGATTCGTAGTAGATAACGCACGGGAAAACAATAGATAACAACAAAAGACGCTAGCACGAGAAGTGTATTACAAAAGAACGACTTCTTGCCGGCTCGGATTGCGTGGCGTGTGTCTGTGGGCGCTCGTCTTGTTATCTAAAGGTCGTGGGTTCGAATCCCACTCCAGGAACAAAATTTAGTTTATGATTTTATTTGTATTTTAGAGTTGGAGATTGGAATCATAAAAACATCAGAGTTGTGGATTGAAGTAGAAAAATATTGAATAGCTGCCTTATGTGATAATAAGACTGGTCATGGTCCTGGAGCATGATTTCGGGCCACAATCTCCGACGTGCGATCCCCCTACAGCAACATTATATGGTGGAATCTGGCCCAATCGCTTCGAAAGAGAGATGGGCACTCCGTTCCTGTGTACACAGGTCCGTCCCCTTTACCTTTACCTTTTACCCCTCGTGTGTATACATCTAACAAAAGTAACAAACTTACTTCGATTATCCACTGCAACTCCAGAAATTCCCCACTCGTGGTCAATAATAATGTCTCTGTCTGTTTCGTCTGATGTGTTAAATCTGATTAATGTTCCAGGAGAATAGATTGTCCAATACAGATATCTAGAAATGTTACGTTAAAAGCAATAGATGAAGACGAATGTAGCGTGTTTACCTACCTATTCCAAATTCCAATAAATTATTGGTTACAATAAGCCCTGATTTGTTTGTATTATCATTTTCTCTGCTTGGAATTTCATAAATGTTCACGTAAGTAAGGGTACCTGTAAACAATTGTAAAAAATCTGCTTTATGATTATTTTTTTTTAAATTACCGCTACAGCAACCACTGATAGTGTCTTTAATCTTTCCTGTTAACCTACATATTTGAAATGTAACACAATTCACAATTGATTTTCAGAACTCACCCTCTACTATGATCGAGAAAAATTGCTCCTAGTGCCTGACCATCGGTTTCCTCTGCGATAATCTGGACATTTTCACCATCTAGAGTGGATTTGAGAGTCGGAGGAGACCACTGGGAATTTTAGTAACCCAATACAGGTAGCTGAATTGAAAGTCAACCTCGATATGGGCTGCCGCTGTGTTATAAATCATATATACATACATTTTCACCTTAAAATATATTTACCTTCTTAATCATTTGACAATTGTTCGACCTTAAAGGCTGACTCAGAGATTTCCTGAGGAGGGCGCCCTCAATTTCCAAAAAAAAAATTATGTTTTTTGCATGTACATAATACTTGTCCATATATGTGTGAAATTGCTAAGCTTAAATCAAATTCCTTCATATAGAAAATCACAAATTTGTTATAAAATTCCGGATCCGGAATTTTTGTTATACACAGTATCCTATGGGACGTAATACTACACATAAATGTTTACTGCATCAAAACGAAAAATCCGATTCATCTCAAATTTCGGAATTTTAGGTTACTATCTTTAGTTCTAGTTGAGCTATTTTTCATTCTATACAAAAAAATAATATTTCGAAATCTCTGAGTCAGACCTTTAAATTGTTGAGGAATGTTACAGCCAAAGCCTATTGTTGGATTGAAATCTGTTTTAGTATTATAGAATTGTATACTACACGCATCCCACGACCATATGGAATTTTATGGCCTGTAGACGTATATCAATATATCCCTAATCACTTAAAAACCCACTTGTTACCCACTTTCAAAATTTTGGGCAAAAACCTCATTTCATGGATTATCGCGGCCATCCAACCAGCCGTAACAGGCCGAAAGCTTTCAGCCACACCAAAACTCTTAAGTCTAGCGGCACTTTCAGGTAACTACTAAGGAAGATGTCCGCTCTGGACTTAGTTCATTTTGAAAAGGGCTACGTACGTTGACATTCACCAAACGTTTCGCTTACTAGATCTAGGGGGATTTTAAGCTGAACAATGAAGGGGTCCGTAATGGAAAATATCACTGCCGCGGCCCGGCCACGTGACTTTTCACCCAAGAATTGGGTTCATAATCTAGATTTACCGCTGACCAAGGAACGGTTCCGCTCTGGCTTAATTCATTTTTGTGAAAAGTTACATTGGCAGTGGAGGGGCTAGGTTGACTTTTCACCGAAAGACTAGGGCGACTTCCGCTGAACAATGAACGCGATCCAGCTCTGGACTTAGTTTTTTTTCTGAAATTGGACTTGAGGTCATTTTGAAATGTCTGAGATGCACCCTCCTATAGTATACGATCTGGTCGCGGCCCCTGTTCTATCCTTAGGAGAACACTTAATAGACGATAGCCCAGTACTAACCTCAACTGAATTGTCGAGTTGTTCAGAAAACCGGGCATGATAAGCACTCTCTAAAACATTAGATATGAACCCTTCAACACCTTATCTACATAGGTTTCTAGGAAACCGAACGGTGGCCAACATTTCCTTGCAGACTCTACGGGTAGTCCAATAAATAGGTGATTTCCGCTGTGGCCCAGCTTAATTTTGCTGCCGTGGCACGGCCAATTGAAAGGGTAAGCATGAGACATTTCAAAAATGCCGCTTCGAACAAGGGTCCGTGATCCACTTTTGAAAAAGGTTCGCTGCCCGTGAGGCCGCGTAGGGTTGGGATCTGCCGGTATTCGCCACCACTTCTGTCACCCGGGAATCACCCGGAGCTACTAAAAAAAAAGTGGCCACTGCAGCGGGTTTCCGCAAAAACACCAACTTAAAATAGGGTTTTGAAGGGAAAAAAACAAATCATGTCTGAAGAGTGCTCCCGGGCTTGCCCGGTTTCTGATCGCAGACCCACACCGGTCGAATGTGGTTCAGGTATGATTGACGCCGGTAGAATTAGTTTGCCAATGGGGCGCCCAACTGTCGGGGACCAGAAGGTATACTATAGGGCGTAATATCCGGTTTGCACGGACTGGACCGGGGCGTGGTTTTGGTCTGATCGGTGAGTGTTTTGCGACAACCATTTTTGTAGGCCGGCAGACAGGGCGTTTTCCCACTAGTAGTGGATTTTACGGAGAGAGCGGATCTCCGCTGGAGATAGCTAAAAATGTAGGGTGCTGTATGCGAAATCTGGCTTTTGATCTATCGTTACATTGAGTGGTGTTACAAAATGTAGCAAGCGCAGAGGCCCAAAAAGGCGGCCTGCAGCGGCTGGGGGGTGGTTCGGGACCAGAAGTATACTCTACATGGTCGGGCACTGCAGTGGGACTTTGAAAAATTGACAAGACCGGAGCGGACCAGTTACACGCATATGTAGCCGCGATTTCCGCCTAAAGATCAATGAAGCCTACCGCTCTGGATTTATTTTTTGCATAACCCTAACTATGGCTGTTGGACTAGGGCAATTTCCGCTAAAAGAACGAGGCAGTGCGTCCGCTCTGGACTTAGTCGTTTTTTCAAACGGGACTTATCAATTTTTCGAATGAGGACTTTTTCCATTTTTCAAATGTAGCTCTTTTGGACTTAAAAATTGGATTTTAGTAAAAGGCCGGCCGCATCTGAAGTTCACCGGAAGTAGTTCACTTTGGTAAGAAATTTTGGACGGTTGAAAAAGACCCGTTTCCATCAGGTGGAACCGACCGGGTTCCATTCACGTGACCGGGTACTTTGATTCCAAGGTTATAAAATTATAAAAATGCTAATCAGTTTTCAGGTGGTAAGTATCAGATGGCTCAGTGGATACGGCAATGGACCGAAGACCAGACGCTACACCAACCCGATAGGATTCCGGATTTCCAGGTTCGAGCCCACTCAAGGTTAAGTCAATTTTGATTTTTTCTTTCGCATACATTTCTCAACGTGATAAGTCAGGTGATACCCACATGACGCGTGGCACGGGGAAACTGCTAGGATAAAAAGGAAGCGATCGCCAACGATCTGCATCAGTCTAGCAATGAACAACATGATATCAACTTCTGAAAGTTCGGAGTCCTCCACGAAGGAGGAACAGATTGCCTCGTGTGGTTTGGAACAGAAGCGCAGATGAAAAAAGCCTAAAAATTAAGCCTAAGAAGCCAGCGGGTGGATATCGGGGGAGAGTAGCGGCAGCAAAGACATCCGACCGCACCCTGAAATATTGCCCGACACGAGGCGGTTTAGGGCAGCAAAGCGCGCAGCAGACTCCAGCGCATCCACTTCATCAGCGGAGCCGGCGCTTCTTCCCCCCACCTGCTGCGCCAAAACCAACCAAAGAAGGAGAAAGGAGCAGGGGGAAGGGCCAGGTTTATCAAGACATGGGCAAGGCTATTCTGCCAAGATCGGAAGCAACTCCGCGTTGTCATCCCAGGATAGTCCGCCCATACATGGTAAACCCGTTGATGAAAGCTGCGCTTGAGCGGACCCAACGATGGTACCGACTTTAGCCACTGACATTGATGGAGGCTGTAGGATCAGAAGGATTTTTATCTGATTGATCCGCGAAGCAATGGGCAACCGCGACAGAGGGTGCCGAGTTCATAGACAGGCAGACAAAAATGACCCGAGCGAGGAGCCGCCGATTGACCTGCTGGACCTTATAAGGAGATCTCCGGATGGACGTCACATTTGACCCCGGTGCCGAAAACACGTGTTCCGCGGTACACTGCCGAGTGGACAGACCTTTGCCGCTGGACCACGACGCGTCCCCTGGACCTATTTTGCGTGGGCGTTTTTGCTCTATATCTCTTCCAGGGAGATCGCGAATGGACAAAATCAGTGAGAGAAACAAGGGGTGTGAGAAAGAAGATGACATCGGCCGCCGAAATCCGCGCTGGTTTAGGTATCCATCTGGTGATGGGTCGTAATTCGCTGGCGAACGCCAAAGATTATTGGTAACCCCTCGGGTTACGAAAACCCTTATGATTGCCAATGCGTGGTTTGTAAAGTTTTAAAACGCGTTTGAAGTTACCTGGTGTAGAATCTCTTGTGCGAATCCGACTACCGACACAAAGAGATGGATGGCAAAACCCAGGAAGAAAAAGCGCATAAGTTCAATTAATCCGAAAGCATCCGCTGGATAAAGTCCAGTCCGCCTGGGACTACTGTTCAGCGGAATTGCCAGAAGAAATATAACTGCAATCCGCAACTTTCTCTCGATGAAGGCATGGTTCCGTTACAAGGGGCATTACGGTTTGCTGACGAACCATCGAATGCCGACCAAGCCTACCAGCAAGGGCTTCAGAATGTACGCATTATGACGAATGGACACTGGATACATGTGCAACTTACTGACTATGCAGCTTCAAACAAACGGCGGAAAGTCGTGGAAATCGCGATAGTCGCGGTGACATCGTCACCACAACCAGTTCCATCAAATTACTGCGACAAGTGTTGTACGGATCAATCTATTAGCCCAGGAACTGTTGGAGCGCGATACCTATATAAACGGGGGGCCGTGAAAGAGAATTCACGGGGACAGCCGACGACTTCTCAAAAGATAGCGCAAAAAACCCCGAGCGCGATGTCATCAAGAAACCTGAAAGACACCGCGGGTACTTTTATGTTCGGCAAAATGGCGCGCACAACGTTCACGTGTGGAAAGACTCAAAGGTGGTTGCACTATTTCACCGGCGAATAACGGGTACCGCGATGCCAACGATTCCGAGAAGATCAGCCGGCGCGTTCGGCTCACCAAAGGCCTCTAAGAAAGAGGCGCACATGATCGCCGCTCCGCCCGTAATTTGTGAATACAACAAGTACAGAAGCGGGTCGTTGACAAAGCTGATCAGTTACGTGCATACAACTCTTGCTGGAGAAGCGTCAAGCACTGGTGTGAAAGGCAGGTGCTTTACTTCTTGGTCGATATCAGCCGGGGCAATGCATGTGGATTTGTTAAATCGTGTCCAACAATGCCGGCGGCAAACCCGGGCAGCTGCTGAAAAAAATTGATCGCCATTCGAGGTTTATCCTCAAACTGGCCGTGGAGCTCTTGCCGGTTCGGGCCGGCGGCCAGTTCCCCTGAGAGACCTGTAGTAAGGCACATGCCTCAACCAAAAGGGCCGGGCCATGAGCTTGTTGATAAGAGGAAGAGGCCATCGGACCCTGTCGGAGTGCCAGACATCGAAAGAACGACTGCTTCAGGAAGGGCGAAGCGGACTAAGTGCGGGTGCAGAACGTGCGGGGTGCATCTCTGTAGGGTGGATGCTTTTTCGTACCATCGCTTCCTCTTTTGTTCAGCTTTTGCAGCCTTGATTGAAGCGACCACCCGCCGGTCCAAAACAGCGTGCATGTTGCGCAAGCATTTTGACGAATGACGGACGCCTAAGGGAAAAAGGGGTTTTGCCGAATGATAGGGCACCCTCCTTGCTAACTTTGTCCGCTGACTTACTCGACAAATGACATTGAACTTGCCGCTGTGCCGGCTGTCTTACAAGTCAACAACATCAAAGGACTTGTAAATTCAATCTCTCAGCTAGCTACTGCTACCCCTCCTTCCACCCGCAATCGCTTCACTTCTGCTACCACACAAGTCCAGCCTACATCTACCGTTGGAACCTGGACCAATACAAACACAACAGGGGAGGCCTTCATCCGACCGGTATTTGGATCCTGTACCGGCAAGGAACTGAATGGCTGGGCCCTATCGTCTCCAGGAGAATATAGGTTCCATGCGCCGTGGTGCGTTGGTTAACCACAGTTCCAAATACAAACTACTGCTACATACAAGACTTGCAGCCTGAGCTACTGCTACAACAGAAGTGCAGCGAAAACTACCAGCAACACACAAATAATCTTACAACAAATGATGTGATAAAACAGATGTTGAACCTGTAATCAAAAAGAAAGAACACATTTCCCTTGCCCCACCAATTTCCAATTACATTTACATTGTCAGAAAAAATTAAAAAAACAACAAATTCCCTATTAAGTTAGCAAACGGGTTAATTAAATAGACCCGTAGGCCAACATTACGGTTTAAAACTGCAAGCGCCTTAACAGGCTTGCGGCCGCCCCTTAGTTACCGTTCAAGTGAGGGGTCGTTAGCCGGGTCAAGGTCACGGGGTGCGACCGGGTGAAAGGTAGTGGTTGGGACCGATCATGAAATAGGCCCAACATTACGGTTTAAAAACAGCACGCGCCTTTAACAGGCGGGCCGTCGCCCCTTAGTTACCGACACGTGAGGGGACAGTTAGCCGGGTAAAGGGTCAGGAGGTTGGGACCGGGTAAAGGTTAGTGGTTGGGAACGATTCATGCAATAGGCCCAATATTACGGTAAAACAGCACGCGCTTTAACAGGCGTGCGGTCGCCCTTAGTTACCGTCAAATCAGGGGTCAGTTAGCCGGGCTCAAGGTCAGGGGTTGCGACCGGGTAAAAGTTAGTGGTGGGGACCGATTCATGCAATCGGCCCAACACTACGGTAAAAAAGCACGGCCTTAACAGAGCGTGCGGCAGCCCCTTAAGTACCGTCAAGTGAGGGGTAAGTTTAGCCGGGTCAGGTCAGGGTGCGACAGGCGGGGTAAAGGTTAGTGGTTGGGACCGATTCATGGAATAGGCCCAATATTACGGTAAAACTGCACTCGCCTTAACAGGCGTGCGGTCGCCCCTTAGTTACCGTCAAGTGGGGGGTCAGATAGCGGGTTCAGGTCAGGGGTTGCGACCGGTAAAGGTTAGTGGTTGGGACCGATTTCATGCCAATAGGCCCAACATTACGGTAAACACTGCACGCGCCTTAACAGGAGTGCGGCCGCCCCTTAGGTTACCGTCAAGTGAGGGGTCGGTCTGTTACCAGGGTCAAGGTCAGGGTGGCTGGGTGACCGGGGAAAGGTTAGTGGTTGGACCGATCATGCAAGAGGCCCAAAATTACGGTAAACAGCACGCGCCTTAAGGCGTTGCGGTTCGCCCCTAGTTACCGCAATGCAGGGTCAGTGCCAGGGGTTAAGGTCAGGGGTGCGACGCTTGTAAAAGGTCAGGGGCTAGGACACTAGAAAGTTAACCGGAACACACACCTTTGCCCCGCTAGGTAGAAAGTTTCGCTTGCCGTGGCCCGGCGTGGATTACAAGGTATAAAATTATAAAAATGCAATAATTTTCGTAAGTATCAGCGGCCCCAGTGGATGCGGCGACGGACACAAGACCGACTAGGATTCCCGGATTCCAGGTTCGAGTCTCAGTCAAAGGGGTAAGTAATGTTTTTCTTTCTTTTTGTCATACCTTTTATTGTACTCCCCAGCTTCCTTGGGGTGAGCGGAAATTGCCCGGAGGGTGGGAATTTATTTTTGTTCTTTTCTTCTCCGGACGCCGTGGCCGGCAAGTCAAGGGGTTCACTGCCCAGGTCAAGGCAGAGGTCTGTGAACGGTAGAGGTCAGGGGTTGGGACCGAAGTAATATTGTAGCCGAACATTACTGGTTAAAATATGGTAAAAAAGTGCGGTAGTCTTGGCAATTCATTCCCCAAGAAAATGACCCGGTAGTTTAATTAAAATTGGCTACCTAACGGATTTCCGCAAACCTATTAGGATTGGGCTGTTTGAGGTTTCCATATCTAATGTTTAGAGGTGCGTATCATGCATTCGTTTCTGACAGCAAACCGCAAAAAGTCAGTTGAGGTTAAGTACTGGGCCAGCGCGATGGAGTTGCTCTAAGGATAGAAAAAGCGCCGCGACCCAGAACGTACTATAGGAGAGTAGTACATCTCAGACAGTTTAAAAATGAACTAAGTCCAGAGTTCAGAAAAAAATAAGTACAGAGTCAGAAAAAAAAAAACTAAGTCATGAGCGGATCGGCTACCTTGTTCAGCGGAAAGTCCGCCCTAGATCTTTTGGTTTGAAATGTCACCTAGCCGGACCACGGTAGGTAGACTTTCAAAAATAAACTAAGTCAGATCGGACCGTTCCTTTGTCAGCGGACAGTCGCCATAGATCTTTTGGGGTAAAAGTCACCTACGGACGGGCCACGGACTGTAGATAAGACTTTTCAAAAATAAACAAGTCCAGGGCGGACGCATCCTTGTCGTCACTGGAAGTGGCGGTGGAATTACGAGGAGCGGTCTCACCTGAATGTAGTTCAAAAAACGACTAAGTACCAACAATTACTAAGTCAGGGGAGGGGGGCCCTACTCGAAATCTCAATCGTCAGGTTCAATCAACGTGGAAAATTTCCTAGTACGGAGTTAGGTACGTAAGGGAGATAGATGGAAGAGAAGACTAACTCGATATAATTGATTGAGCGTGGACAGTAGGGAGACCCATTCCTGCTTAGTATAATTGTCTTTGCAACGAAGGAGGGAAAAATGATTGTAATAGTTTTATTCTAGCAGTCAAAATACTCACAACACCAATTGCCCCAATTTGGTCCTGTAGCCAAATCTGAAAGGGAATTTCTTCAGAGTTTGTTCCGTCATAATTGCATTTCCTTATACGAGACGGGACGGTTTACACGTTGGGTTATCGCCGTCTCAGTCATATGGAGTTGCGTTTCTATCCAGTAGATTTGTCTTTTTAATGGATTAAGCTCAACATCATCGGGAAGGTAGAAAGTTGGGAGTGTTCTCATCTGGGACTTTAGTAAATGATTCGCATCCAGTGGTCTGAACCCAATGGAGCTAATTAAATATTCATATCCGCATAGTGCACGGCACGCCGCAAGGACTGATGAAAACATCACCTGAAATTAAATTGTAATATGAAATGTTTTTTTTTTAAATAAAAAATGGTTCAGAAATAAATCGTCATTTGAGAAAGCCGAATTTACTTGCGCGTTTTTTTTTCAATGAGACTTTGGTACGAAGATTATTCTCCAGGAGCAATGGTCCAGGACCATATGGCACTGGGCCTAAATAATCTGGAGGAAATAGTTGTCAAATTTTAATGCACTGCTCCAGGAGATATGGTCAATATGATACTGGAGCAGTATGTGGACTTAGAATATTTCGCCACTGCTCCGAGCATTATTGCCATACGATCCCTGGAGGCATTGTGTGATTCAAATATGCTCCAGGAGTCATTATTAGAAATGACTCCGAAGCAAAATATGGTTTATAATATATTCCATAAAGTATTTATGCTCCTGGGGGTATAGGTCAAATATGCTCCAGAAATAGTTGACATACGTCCCGGGAGCATTGTGCATTCAAAAATGCTACAGGAATATATTAGAAATGTCCTGGAGCATATATATATATATATATATATATATATATGGTTTATCATATTTCTTCAGATTATTTATGCTCCTGGGTATAGTCAAATATGCTCCATTTGACTTAGAATATTTTTTCCAGATTATTTATGCTCCAGGAATTATGCTCCAGGACCATATGGGCTTTGACCATATGCTCCTGGAGCATAATTCCGGGCCAACATCTCATAGAAGAATCAACTTTGACCAAACAATGAGAGTAAGAAAAACTTACGAATCAGCTGTTTTCGTATTTATTTCTATACAAAAATAATGTTTTGTTTTTTAAAGATAACTATTCTTTCTTGTAATAATTTTGTTCTTAATGGGCGGGGTTTTTTAGTATACAAACACGCAATATCATTGATTATAACCCATCTAACCTGAGACGATACGCAAGTATCTACGCATGCGCGCGTGTATAAGGTAACGCAGACACAGATTTTTAAATCAACGTCTATCTGTCCACAATGATGGTCCCGCACCTTATAGGCTTTTATCATAACGGCGAAATCACCACATGCAAAAAGCTAGCGACATGCATCAGCGCAATGTGTTAGGCCTATTTTTTTAACTCCGCCCACCGTGAACTAGCGTGTATTGAAAGGACGATAATGGCGTGCAGGTTGCTCATATAGGCCTAAAGGCACTCGCGAGATCTAAAAAAATAGAAAACTGATCAATATTAGACATTGACTTATGATATGTATGATAGGTTAGGTTAATGTAATCTTTGAGGTCTTTCATAAATAGTGTATCGTAACCAGAAAGTAAGAATTGCCCAATGGGCACTCCTTCAAAGTTGTGGCTCGGAAAGTTGCATGGAGCGCCTTTTCTCCGTTTTTTTTTTCAAAATATATACCTATATCCCATTTGCAACTTCCAAAAAATGCGTGTTCCTTTAGGATTGTAATAACATCTTATTCCTTGAAATTCGTTGACTATTTCGCCTGAATTGTGAAGTGCTATTGGCTGTCAGTCATTGGATGACATTAGGCATTGGGCTCCTCTAACAACCTGTGCGCCCGAACCTCCGCGCGTGTGCATGAGCTTGGCTTCCTGAATCTAGGCTGGGTAATACTGGTCCTTTTATACTGCCATAGTGTGTCAAATTTGTTCAGTCCTTTATAGTTCCTAGTATACCTCGAAATTTTACTCTAGTAAGAAAATGTGCACTACTGTACACATTATTGTTTGGGGAAAATGAAATGCAGCCTTTGTTTGACAAGATTTGGAGCCGAAAATATGGCCGGCTGAAATCACAATTTTGTTAAAACCGTGAGTCCGCGGCGCAGGGATAAGCAGCAATAATGCGAGAGAATAAAAAATGTGGAAATGCATTTTTTAGCTTATAAATCAAAGATAAGTATATACAATTCCATGTAACTACACCAAATAGTGAATAAATTAAGTATTTGAGGAAATTTGTCATACTGTCTCTTGCAAATAGACATTCATCGATGGCGTCTCAAAATCTAAACAGCTGATTGTGGTTTACACCAGTACAGAATAAACAAAGATCAATAATGGCCTGTGTTTCTGTACAGGCCATGGTGCACAATAACGCTTATAAATCTGTGATATTCACAGGGAAAGGCTTGTTTGATCTCAAATCGGAATTTTGATACGCCCGTCAAATTACAGAATCGGATAAAAAGTACTGCCTCGTCTTTAAAGACACTATCAGTGATTTGCTAAATCAGAAAATCGAAAAAATCATCAAAAATCAGATTTTTGCATGTATGTAACAAGTACAGATATCCTAACATACCCTGCAAATGATAAGACCAGAAGCAACCTTATAAGGACAGAATCGGAAATTTTAGTCATTACTGTCCGTTCGGACACTTACTACAACACGTAATTGAATGGGGAATCTATCATGGAACACTGCCTTTTTCTTCCTTTTCTGTCAATTCTACAGGTGGAAAAGGTAACTTATGAGAATTCTACAGATTTAACCTTCACTTTGAAGCTATTGCTGCAAATTTCAAATATTTTTCAAATCACTTATAGTGTCTTTAACGGAGTTCAAGCCAAGCAATTGCAGGTTATGTCTGCACATCCATGCCAGTAACCGAACAATATCGAAAAACGATTTTGATGATCTCTACACACTGATAGGCTGTCGCCGCTCGAACGTGAGGAAACCGTAAGTTGGCAGCATGCGGCCCTTTTGCTCTACCCCAAACCCGATCGGTGCACGTACAAAAATAGGGAACTTCGGAAAAGGGACAGAATTAGTCGATTAATTGCGCGTATGTCATGTTTGGTCAATTATTTGTTTTGATTTCGAGTATGGGCGGGTATGTTCGAACAAAATATGATACAAAATGTTTTTAAAAAGTCTTTAAATGCCATATTTCAGGTTTCTGCTCACAGAGACAGAAAATTCCATGCAGTAACCATGGTAACTGAGTAAGTGCTTTGACTACTAGTAATTCACAGATATATTAATATTATTAATCCTCCCTTCAAGATTTTTCCGCTTTAACATTCTCCCTTCTGAGAGCCCGCAATCGACTTGGTGCGCTCCCAAAGTGATGGATGGGGGACACTTTGGGGTTGGGGGAGAAGTAGCAACACGCCTAGTATGGCACGGGAATACCATGACACTTGATTTTGGATACCATTGAATAGCTTTCATCCTACTCTTTTCATTGATAGCAAAATGAGTACCAATATGCCCAGCATTAAAGTGACGTCATATCACCAAAAACATGAAAAAAGTTAGGAGTATCTAATTTCCATGCGGTTTGGGCTTTACATGATGGGAACTGACTATTTTTTTTTTACACAGAGCGTTTAGTTATGTTTTTGAGTAAAATTGAAAAAATATCAATTTTCCACCCTATATCATGTATTTTCACTCTTTCCTTAACTTATGACATCATATTGGGAATGCTGGTACTTATTTTAATACCAATGGAAAGAGAAAACGAAAAGCTATCTTGTGGTACCAAATTTATAGGAATCGGATGTGTAAAAAGGAAAATCATAGGGTGTGGTACCCCCCCCCGCCCCAGAGAAATTGTTGTTACAAAAAATGGCTCAGGTAGACGAGAGTTAAGCATTCCTTTTCTTTCTGGAAATGACCTCGTATCTCTTTTTACAGGCTTTAAGAAATTTGGGGGCATGCACGTTCTATTTAAAAAAAAATATTACCTAAGATATTTTGGAATAAAATTCCTGGGGGGTTCTTGAATTTTGGTCGGGGACCACTGCTCGTTCCAAAAAAAGCGACAATAGCTGCAAATGTGGGACAACATCAAGGGGTATAAAATTCACAATAATGAAGTTCTAGGGGGTATCAAATTCAGTTGTGATTGTGACTGGTTCAATGATAAAAATAGGAAAATGTAACCTAAACATATCAGCAAAATAAACCCCGAGTGTGTCATTTTTCTTGCAATATCATAGCAAGAGTGTAATTTTTTGGTATAAAAAAAAAAAAAAAAAAAAAAAAAAAAAAAAAAAAAAAAAAAAAAAAAAAAAAAAAAAAAAAAAAAAAAAAAAAAAAAAAAAAAAAAAAAAAAAAAAAAAAAAAAAAAAAAAAAAAAAAAAAAAAAAAAAAAAAAAAAAAAAAAAAAAAAAAAAAAAAAAAAAAAAAAAAAAAAAAAAAAAAAAAAAAAAAAAAACCCCCCCCCCCCCCCACCCTCGGATAAAATCTCGCTTTGAAGAAAACATAATGCACTGCAGTCTATGGGGTCAGTATAGTGCACAAAATCATTGTTTGGAAATTAAAATTGGAAGGAACTGAAATTTTGGTCCTTGACCTTGGGATTTATAAGCTAGTCTAGTGACACTGTTTTGTGATAAATGTAAAAATCACAAGCTATCCCTTAGGCCTAATTGTTTTCGTTAAATCTTCTTCATCATATTACTTTTTAATAATATTTTGTTAAAATGTGATTGATGGAAATACAAATGACTGATTGATGATTGATTGATTGATTGATAAAGACATAAAAAGACTCATAAAACAAAGCATTAATCAATATCTTAAAACTTACCTCTTCCAGATATGACAGGAACATGCATCACTAGTGTGAAGACAAGTAAACGTATCTTGGCGCATGTCATGCTTGGTGTTTCACTATTTGACTAGACGAAAGTACAAATAATAATTAGGATAAACGGAATTACAGTTAACAAATTTCTTTAAATTTACTGTCCCGGTCTGAAAATATGAAGACAAGAAGAGTCACTGAGCTAGGCCACATTTACCGAAAGAGGCTATTCAATCCAATTTCTCAGATATAATTGGGTTGACGACTAGGGTCAACCCTTTATTCCTAGCAAGCGCTTTCTTTCAATCCAGCAATGTGTTTTCCACAACAATGTGCTTTCGTTTTCTTTTTGATATTTGATACCGATACTGTAATTGTTTTTGACTTTTGTTTTAAATAACCCCAAAAGACATTACTGGACTTCAAAACAAACACAAAATTATTGAGAATTGCCGCATTAAAGATATTTCAAGAAATCAAAATGTAGAGGAACTACACGAAGTACGTCCCCAACACTTCGCACGAATATCCAAAATCACAAATGACTTTTCAATCATAAAGCACATAAATTATAAACGGTAAGAAGTATGAAACTCTGAATTGTGCAGAAAAAAGGTTGAATCTCACTGGAAAAACTTCACCATGGAATCACTTCTATAAAGCCAGGTTATATAGCTAAAAATATACTTCAAATATCATACCTCAGTTTATGGTAAACAATGGCATTGCCTGCATGTCCATTTTGACACTGTAGCAAGGAACTAATCATTAAGCAGATGAATGTTCATGTGCTGTAAACAGGCACAATTCTTTTGCAGCGGTATATGATAGATATACACACAGAGTGATTCGGGGTCTTATCATGGACAAGTAAAGTTCTATTTAAAAGTGCAATCATGATCAATTGTTTTATTTATTTATTTATTTTATTTTAATCTTTCTTAGGCAGGTAGCCCTCAATGCTAATGCACTGGTTTTTCCAAGGAGGCCCTTGCAGTTCCAATATACAAGATAAACTACAACTTGAATAGATGAATGCACTACATGTACTACTTAACATGAATAAATATAACATATATATAATAAAAATGAATCAGACCAGGTTTGTACAAAACAAGAGGTTTTTGAATTGGCCCAAGACCTAATGTTGTGTAAATTTACATCGAACATCTGCAGGAAGGCCCTTCCAAATTTTGGAGTCAGGTGAATGAAACCGTTTCCCTGCTGTAATGTTCCCGATAGGTTCAATAAGCACAGTTTGTGACTCCTATAACTTTGGATTGAAATTTCATGCATAATACAAATTGAGATGAAAGGTAACTAGGGCCATACCTTTTAACCATTTAAATATGATAATAACATTTGTTAAACCCACCTGTCATTTAGTTGTTCCATTTCACGGCACTCATTCATTCATTAATTGGTGTGTTCGGATATCTGCAGATAGACTATCCGAGCTAACCTGTTAATGCAGAATTTTGGAGTGACTTTAAAAGCTCATTAGAACAGATTTTGTCCAAACCGAACCAGATGTCCAAGTTGGGCATGACTAAATCATTTTGCAAGCATGTTGTTTGGTTCTTTTTTTGGAATGAAATTTGTTAACACGTCTTATTATAAACCACACACGCTTATAAAATACACGACACATTTCACTATAAAGGATCTGACCAAGACATGTATAGAATCAAAGTTTACACCTAAATACTTATATACATCACCCTACAATTGTGTCCTAAGTTACAATATAATTTAACATTTTTGAACTTTTCTAACATATGCTGAGTACAAAAACCAGAACCACACTTGGTTTTCGTTGCATATTCAATGTATGGTGGTTATTATGTAACCCAATCAGCAATTTTATTAAATGTACATTGGAGATCTGATTGATCTATAGGGGTCATTTGACCGTCACAAAGAAGGGTGGTATCATCAGCATACATAACACATTTACAATTACCACTATTGGTAAACAGTTACAAAGATATGAAAATAAGTGGAACCAATATGGAGCCTTGGGGAATACGAATAGTTGATTATTTTTAAAGTCAGAAAGGGTAGAATTAATATTAACAGTTTGAGCCCTATTCCAAGGAAGATTTAAACCACTCTAAAACATTACCTTTTAAGCCAATATTGATACATTTTTTAATTAAGAGAGAGAATGTTTACAACAGTCCGAAGGCTTTGTTTCTTTGTCTTCAGTCAAGAAGAAATTGCCCCTGTGGCACAACCATTATTCATATTTTTTAAAATATAATCTGCACATCTAGAAGAGTAGTAGATGCAGAATGATTTGTGCGGAACCCGATTGGTTATCACAGAACCCGTGGTTGTGAGATAAGAGTATAATTGGTTGTGTACAGCCCTTTCAAGAATCTTAGATATAAGAGGCAATACTAATATAGGCCATAGTTTCCAACATCTAATTGGTCACGTTCTGTAAATTTGTGTAACTTTGGCCAATTTTCCCAATCTGCCAGTTATATCCGATGTCCAGCAGTAGAAAGGTTTGCAAATATATGCCAAAGCATGGCAAGGTACGGTGCAGCTAATTTTATAGTTAGAGACACTTAAATCATCGATACCAGCAGCTTTGTTGTTTGGAAAATCACAAATTTGTTTTATTATACAAAATCAGGTGTAACATAACAAATGGATATGATAGGATTATCATTGTTTACATTTGTACTATTACAAATAGTATCACAATTATCAGTAGTTTGAAGCCTACTGAATTAACATAATTATTAAAAATATTGCAGATCCCCTTAGCAGAAGATGTTAATCCATCATCTTTTTTAACAGTAGTAGGTGTTAGGAGATGATTTGATTTTGTGGAAAAGCTTCTTAATTGTAACCCAAGCTTGCTCTTTGAATTATTTTACATTTTTAGTGTATAAAATTCAGAATAAATTTCTTTTTAAGAGTAATGACGCAAATTATTGGCCTTTCCGATTACTTTAGCTATCATCATTAGGGTCATTTGTTTTATGAGCTTTGCTAATCAAAATATCAAGATCTTACAATGAGAGGAACTCACTGGTAATAATCCATTCTGCTGAGATCCTTTTACACGTTTCTCTCTAACAGGTCTTAGAATTACAAGCCGTATTGAACATCGTCTTCCAGGCTTCTAAGCCTTTTCTTTTTCATTTTATGATATATTCCATTTAAACTAGCTTATTTATTTACAAAATCTTGATCATCAAAGTGCTTATCAGATCTAGTTTTACATTATCTTAGA
The DNA here is from genome assembly GCA_023653785.1 of Ophioderma brevispina. Lineage (NCBI taxonomy): Eukaryota > Metazoa > Echinodermata > Ophiuroidea > Amphilepidida > Ophiodermatidae > Ophioderma > Ophioderma brevispina. Next base: position 175,409 of record JAMKCH010027641.1, read on the forward strand.
TCTTAGTACTAGATTTAATTTGTTATCAGCTTGCGACAAATCAAATGAGATATGACACTATGCCTAGACTAATGACACCAGAGCTACAATAGGTTGCAGGCCTAAATACAAATGCTAGGTGCAATAATAGTTTTTCTTTAACTTTTTCAGTAATCGGTGGAAGTCATTTATAAAGTTGAGTGAACGTGTGATGGTTAGCGTAAACCTAAACTCCTTTTTTTTGAAACAAGGCTTAATACATCAAGATTAAAATCCCCTAAAACTATAATTATCATCATATATACCGGCCAAATTTTGAAACCATAGCTCAATCTTATCATATATCAGCTTTCATATCAGGGGCACGATAAACGTACCATAATCACAGGTTTTGTAATGAGGTACGATGAATTTCATTCATCAAACCCAAGAGCTTCCACATCCAGTAATAAGACATGGTTTTCCACCGTAATTTAAATATCCTTAATGTAACAACAATACCACCCCATGGTCGTGGTGCTCCTATCAATTCTACATACATTATAACCAATCAATGTTGACTTCAAGAGTCATATATCTTTGGAAATGCACAATTTCTGTTAAACCAAAATACTATATTCTTATCATGAAGAAAATATTAACATATTCAACTTTGTTCCTTAGACAACTTACATTCAGATGTGATATTTTCAAGCCTTTATTTAGCACACACTTGAGATCAATATAAGGCTCATCACAATAATGAGCTCATTGAGACAAGTTTTAATAAACAAGGAGTCACAACCACTAGGGGGTAATTGTCATTATAATCAGAGTACACAGTTAATTGGAAACATCAATGAACCCTGATGCTGAATGGCATGATAGATGTGATAACCTTTACAAGTCAATTGGGCACTTAATTGTTATCAACTGTGACAGGATGTGGTGATTGTGATGAACTGAATGAATGAATGGTAGTGTTTGCATTTTTGGTTATGTTTTATAATGGAACTATTTTTTTTACATAAGAATTGTACACAGCATCCGTACCAGAATCACATTAGTAGATTTAGAACAAATAACTGTAGCATTCATTTGAGTTTTTGTGGGAGACTCATGTGTATTAACACAAGTCGTTTATATATGCCTGATATAATTCTCATCAAAGTGAACATGTTTGGAATTACACTGGTGCCAGGGAGATAAGTCCTCATTTGACTTACATTATTATTTTTTGCGATCTGCCTTTGGTTGAAAGTCATGATAAACAACTTACTGGTTATTTTACAGTCCGATGAAAACGGGAACTTGAAAATCCTTAGATGTACTGAGAATCCCATGAATTGATAAAGAAATATAGTTCTAGCAGTGATACCATTCCAGAGTTTGTTTTAGGTGTATTCCATCTTGAGAAAGTTACTTTGGCCATGTTACTTTTTCAATAAATGTTAAGTCCCACGAGTTGCATAAATCCTTGAGTAGTGCGTTAAATTCCTTATCCACAACATATGTCCAAATTTCGCTGAGTTGATTAAGGAGAAAGAGCAATCTGTATCCCAGAATTTATTTGAGTAATTTGGGGATACAGAAGATCATAAGCTTGGAGGCATCTACAGTTAGTGAAGTTGCAATATCATGGTGCCACAATGTACTAATTACACATACACAGCTGGTTGCTCTTTCATTAATAAAAACTGGGGCAAGCTTTTCCCAAGAATCAAGTCTTTGGATCTTGGTATTCCATTCAATGCAGTAATGCAGTGTTACACAGAATACCTAAAGAGTACACGATAATATTTTGGCGTTGTGTGTCACTTAAAGTTGATCCACTTGATGCCGTGAACATAGTAGTTGTTTTTATTTCAGTCCTGCATGTTATTTTGGAACTTGTAATCACTTTTTAAATCAAAGAGCTGTTTGCTTTGAATAAATTGTGAAGGAACCCGTTATAAAAACACCGTGACAATGCAATAGCGAAAAAACACATTCAAAACTGAAATTTGTACATACTCCATTTTGTTGGTTTCATCTGACAAGTAGTAAGAAAATTTCCTTTGTGTTTACGACATAGTCTGGTTGATGTCTGATAATAGGTAAATTACGGTAAGTATGTGGTAATAACCCTCTCTAATAAGGGAGGGGGTCCTATTGATTTAAGTATTTCACACCTTCTCAACCTGGCACGAGAGACTTCACTACGCACCATGTCATGATCATATAGTTTTTGGGACTTTAGGGGTTTGTATTTGTTTTTATAACCTACTTCATGACATTCATTGTACCAGTACAATGGTTTAAATTGTTCACCTGGTCGTATTTTAAATAATAAGAGTAAATTGGACAGTTTCAATATGAAAAATTAAGAGTTGTGGCTAGTGACATTCCATAGACCCTATTAGCCCTGGAGCTGTACACATTTTAACAACACATCCATACAAAGGTTGAGTTAATTACATAGTAGACAGTCTGACAGAACCCCTTGAAACTCGATTCTTAAGTTCCGCAAGTGTGCCTTACGAGAGGGGCCCAAGACAAAGATTTGTACAGGGGTCAATTTTTTAAATTGATCCATTCCTGTTGAAAGTATCACCCTATTATGTGTCAAATCATAAGGATTCATAACGTATAATTTGTAATAGGTACAGCCTAAAGGTTCAGCTTAGAGGCTACAAACACAAAAATCATAAAAAGGGGTCATGGTGGGTCAGTTGTACAGGGGTCAATTTAGAAAATTGCTCTCCGATTTGGATAAAAAATGGTGCAAATTGTTGCTGAGCTCATAGGTTAAAATAAGGGAATGTTTTAAGTGTCCTCAATGCTGTGCTTAACAATTAGGGGTCACAATATCAAGCTCCATTGAAGGCCTGGACGTTGACCTTCTGTCCCCCTACATCGAAACTAAGCATTTCCGACAGTTAAAACTATTCCTTACTTTAACCCTATGGACCTCCACCAATAATTTGCACCTTTTTTTATGCCAATCGTAGGCCAAACTTAAAATTTGACCCTTACAACTGAAATTGACCCTTATATTGATTTTTGCTGTTTTTAGCTAAACTCTGAAACGTTAAGGCTGTGCATGTTACAAACTTACCTTTTTCTGGATCCTTATGGTTAGACACATAACATGGTTTGCTTTTCAACATGATTGGATCAATTAAAAATTGACCCCTGTACACACTTTGTTTTGGCCCCCTCTCCTTAATGCACCATTTGCGCACTTAAGAATCACGTTTCATGGGTCCCCTGTCGTCTGTCAACATATATTAATCACTCAACCTTTTGTACTTGAGATTTGTGTTACAATGTGTGCTAGCTCCTGGGTTATATTGACTCTAGTCATATTTTTGTATCTAATTAGCAACTAATTTCATTACCAGTGAACTAATAGTTACCACCCTAGTACCTTGAAGCTAGTTTGCCTTATCGCTAAAGAACTACAACCTTCAGATTGGGTAAACTATACCTAACCCTTGGATGTGATGAACATGCTGGTATCCATTTCAAAACATTTTGACCCTTTTCATTTTTTTTTACCCACCGATTATAAAGAAAAAACATAACGCCAGTACCTACTAACAGATAGTAAATTTCCGTTAATTTTAGCCACTTTGATATGTTGATCTTGGAGGTTTTCTAAGTACAATTCTAAATTAATTTAAAAAAAGAAAAAGTTTTTTGTTTTAATAGGTTAGGCCATCATTTGTACCTACAGACTATCAGCACCTAATCGTGCGAATAACTTGTAGAGTTCATTCCCGTCAGGCATTTCTTTCAAGGTAAGCCGCATTTGTCGAGATTCGAGAAAAAGAACTTCACACAAAAGTAATGTAGTTATTAACCCACATTGGTCTTAAGAATATGTTATGAAACTAGTTTTTTTAAATCCACTTTAAACAAAAATATTATTCACTATTGCACTGCCATATACATTTACAGGAATAATAGTGGGCTATTTTTACTCACCAAATTTTTTTGAAAGTCATCCATCCTGAATGTGCAGCGGACGATTTAAGTTTTGAAACAAACCAGATGACTGCAATGTTTACCCAACCTCTAAGACTGAAAGCGGGCGATTTAGGTTTGAAATCAACAAAGTTTACTGCATGTACCCAAAACTAAGACTGACAGTGCCAACTGCTTACACCTTGCAGTAACGCTCCGTTTTATCAATTAAAAAAAACACGATGGTAAGTTTGTTTGTCGAAACTGTATTATGGAACATAAAGCACATTTTATCAGTCAGTGAACGCATGAAAATTCTGCAATATAATTGGTGGCCCTTGTGTACTGTTTATATTCTGGGATATCAACAGTTATAATTACTCTGAGAAGAAGGGAGGATTGTGTGGTGTGTGTGGTGTGCGGTGTGTGTGTGTGGGTGTGTGTGCGCGTGTTGTGCGCGCGAGCGGTGTTGTGTGTGTGTGTGTGTGTGTGTGGTGTGGCGCAGTGGCGTAAATTTTCTTTTGGACATTGGAGGAGGGGGATGAGGTTGATGAAAATTTATGAATGAACTGGTTTTGCTACAAGAGTGGTCTATACTAAGCACATGGCGCCGAGCGCGCCCTTACAACAATTGGCCCTTTAGAAGCTAAAATCCTTTAAATGTAATTGTATTTAGAACAAAGTGCGGCCAAATTTAACATTTTTAAACTATAATGGTAAAATGTGAGGTTATTTTTTGGTCAAAAACACATGAACGGGCATCAGCATTTGGGGGGGGATGATCGTATTGGACCATCCCCCTCATCATAAATTGATGGGAAATATCCCCCATCCCCCCGGGATGTACCGCCAGTGTGTGTGTGGGTGGGACGGGTGTGTGTGTGTGTTGTCCGGGGAGGTTGTGGTGTGTGTGTCGGTGTGTGTTGTTGTGTGTGTGTGCGTTTGTCTGTGTGTGTGTTTGTGTGTGTATTGCATGCATTGGCGTCCATTCTTTGAAAAAATAACATTTTATTGCTGGGTCCCTCTTCACACACACACCACGGCACCCACAGGGGCACATACACATTTTGGTAAGGGTATATACTAAGATAGAGTAGGCAAATGTGGTCATTGGATAGGACGGCCGACTCATGATCTGAAGGTTACGGGTTCGAGCCCCGCTGTGTTGTGCACTTGGGCAAGGCGCTTGCTTCGTCGACCCAAGCGATATTCGGGTAGCTGTTAGGGGGAATATTACAATCTAAGTGCAGATATGATTGTGCCGGCTGCCGACCTAGGTGAAGCGAAATGATTGTGACGATTTCCTGATGGCAGCGTAATAATAATAGGCAACAGCGCTGTGATCTTGATGAAATGGCGTTTTATAAAAGCCAATGCATTATTATTATTATAGTTATAAAACCACAATTACGCATTGTGGTCAGATACAGTGGTTGTGCTACTCAGGGTGACATGTTCTGTCTGAGTTGAACTTATTAAACTTATACTATTGGAAGCATGGAGCATAGGCCTGGTGAAATTGGAGACCTCAAAGTAGGTGCGTAATAGAATGAACTCTCGCCATGGTATTGCTATTTCTTTAATTTTCGGGAGGGGGAATGTACTCCACTCTTCGTACGATTTCTGCCTCATATGATCTGTGACATTATTTGTATCATATGTGTTACCTAATGAATGAAGTTGGTAGAGCGCCTTGAACAAGGCTATGGTTACCATGGACATTGTGAGGAAACTTATTTATAATCCAAGTAAATTAGCTTATTCCAAACAAGTAATCAGACTGCGAAGGAAATTTGGTTATCCTTTCTATCCTTGCTTCCATCACATGACGATGCTATAACCAGTTAGTCACCAGGATCCTCGTAGAACCTGCAATTAATTTTGAGGCACCCAAATATTTTGTCATAATAGTAATTTCATATAGATTAGACACTCAATAGATTTTTTACCTTGTATTTTGACTACAGAAATGTCTTGAAAGAGAAAAAGAGCGATTTTGATTTGCTTATATTTCAATATTAAACAGAGGCTGAATTTTGTATTTGTTCCTATACGAAATTAAAAATTTCACAATTTTTGTACCAAAGTATCATTTCTCAGCTTAATCCTTTCAGATGGGGATATTTTTATGGAAAGCTTTGCATCAGGGGCAAAAATCAGTACTTTTTTAGGGACACCTGATATGCGAAATCTCTCGTTGCACCTTTAATTTGTGACTATGCAACTATCCCTGCATCATATCTGTAATATAAGGCAACTTCAGATAAACATCTTCTGTAGTAAACTGTCCACATTCGTAGGCTGGAATGACGTACCCCCAATTAATCAGGTAACTACCCTGACAAAAGTGACTAACCCCCGCAATTTATCGCAAAACAAAAAAACATAATCCAAATGCTCAATGCTAGACGCAGATTTCTTAACGAAATTCATACGTTTTCTATTGGATTGTTCATTTTTTCGAATATGTAATATAACTTGCCAACCCCTGGGTGTTTTCCTCCAGAGTAAATGTACCTAAAACGCAACATGGGTGTAAACTTGGTCTATATCCTTCCATATCTTTATTTGTTTATTAGGTTCCATTTTTACAATCCTCTATGTTATGCATGGTCTCCTCTTGAAAATTTCATCCTCTCTGTTACCTAAAATTTTGAGAGAAATTTTCTACAGGACCCGCCTATGGGAAATTAACGGTCGTGAATTGCCAAAAAGTAACGGTTGTAACATGACACAATGCTAATTATTTACCTTTTTAGCATGACTTTGTTTGTTTATCACTTTTGGTATGTGGTATAATGGAACTCCATTGAGAATCATACCGAACACATGGAATTTTCAAGATGATAATTGGGCTTGAGAGAGACCACGGAACATGTGACGGTTGTAACACAAACTGTTGTACCCGTTACCCATTTCTTCCTGGAAATTAAATTTAAAATTCACCAAGCTTTGTAAAAATTCTAAATTCATAATGGGCAGGATGCTTACATAACTGTTCATTCTATAAAAATCATGACAATTTTCAGTAATTGGGTTGCTCGCAGTTGGCAAAATATGATATCCTCTTCGTTGGACACGCACAACTGTTACAACTTGTGTCACACACTTTCAATCCTACCCTACTTCTTTCAGCTGTGAGCTATTCATTTTTCTGAAATTTTCTTGAGTTTTAATTAGGGACCCTGCATCATATTTAGAATGCACCCCTATGATATTTCCTATTCAGCAAACGTAACGGTTATAACATTGGCACACGATATTACAACCGTTCTCGTTGTTTGCTTTCACTAAGCTAGGTAAGACCAAAAGTTACAATTTTAGGTTTAATTTTAGCGTTAGAAGAGTCCTCATCTATCTTAGGTAACATGTTTATAAAATTAAACTTTGAAAAATAGGCAATCTTTGAACTTGGTGTCCAAGGTTTCAACCGTTATAAGTAAATTGCAGTGCGTTCAATGTTACAGATTTTCCATAGACCATCACACTGTAACAAACTTTGTTTTAAAGATTTTTACAACAAATAGTTGAAACATTTTCAGATTATCTTTCTTTCCTGTCTGTCTAACATTATTCTGAAACAGGCCGGTAGCCAAGGACTTTTGGTGGGTGGTTGCGTATTTCATAAGTGGGACCCACCAACTTCAATTTTTCGTCTCGCTACTCTCGCCGGTCGACCCCAATTTTTCACCGTCGTCTCCAAAATTCTGAAGACGGGGGGGGGGGGGGGGACATGACAATTTCATCACAGCAAAGCGTTATGAAAAACAATATAGAATAAAACCATCCAGCGTAATGCGCTAGGATTAACCGCTGCTTATTCATTACTTCAACATTAAAACAACAGAATTTAGGCAACGCGCCAATGGCACAACGGGGACCTTCCGCATCAAAAAGCGCCAAATGGCAAAGGGGACCTTCCGTATCAAAAGCGACCTTCAACATCATAAAAGCGGACCTTTGTCCATTTTGGGGGGGGGGGGTGCGTCGCACCCCCCTGGCAACGGCCCTGGTTCGGAACCTAAACCAAAGCAGTAGAAAATATGAAGAACATGTGTTTTGTCCGAGTTACTTTTTGGGTACATTTACTGTTGAAAACACCCTATTTTGAAACTAAATGAAAGGTTTCCCTGTAAAAAAGACGAATATCGCCCCTCTTTTGTAGTTATTTACTTATCACTATGGTATTATAATTATTAAGCAATCGAAGAGCATATAACAAAACACAATTTGCTCATTAAAATTAAGGCTAAAGATTAGGTTCAGCATATCAAAGAACAAAATAACACTGAATTGTCTTAACTTGACAAGGCTTTGGACCACAAGTGGACATGAAATCTTTTATAGCAGCATCTCGGAATAATATGCGTGCAGAGATGTGTGTGCAGAGGTTTTACGCAAAAAGGACACGTGTGCATGAGTTATCCCGTATTGCACTTGTTAACCGCGCCCGTTAATTGCGCACATCGCGCCCGTTGCGAACCGCATGCCCTCGCAATACAGACGTCTCATGCTAAACAGTCCGTTGCCCAAACTGATGGGGTCATACTTCATCAATAGACGTCGATCTGGCACTAGTCTTGCGAACATGCTTGAAACCAGGTCACATGAACTATCGTTGCAAAAAAGCAGTTATGAAAGGTTATCATCTTCAGACGTTTGTCAATGAAGAAATGAATCACACGCTTGTCCACTGGTTGGGCATCGCAACACAATGTATAGTTTTCCTTAGCAATTACCAACTTAACTGATTCAGCCTATCTGAAACCACACCCCCACACAACATTCGGCAATTTATAGTAATGATATAAAACGAGTGGTTTCTCTAGATTAATGACATTTACAACAAAATAAATATAGCCATTGAAAGGTCAACTTAAGAGGAAACAATAGTTCAATTTGTGAGTTGTTTTGTTTGTCAACTTTATTCTGTTTCAGAAATTATCAACTATTTGAAGTCATCAAACATGTCATAAGGACAACTAGTATTTTAATTCCTTACTACTTCCCGCTTTTGCGTGTCCTTTTTTTTTTTAATATCATTTACTGGTATTTTTTAATTACCGATTGTAACATAAAGCTACACATTCTTTCTGTGCCACTTCGTCATCAAGCAAAAGCCACTCGAGACCCAATGTATCGGCCTGTTGCAAAGGTAGATCCTGAACCAGGGTTACATGTCACACCAAGATTATTCCACTATTGTCAGTTGCGGTTGGTGGCTTCCATGTTACTGGAATTGGTTGAAGTATTATACCAGCTGGACAAATCACCGTGGGGAATTCCATGTCTAATCATTATCAATAAATCATCCTTGTGGATTTAGAACTTATTGCAACTCAACACAATTGTGGTAGACTTTGTTCATATTGTGGCATTAAGGTAGAAGATTAAACATTCACTTCAGTAAATCAATTAATTACAACAATTATAAAAGATACCCATCATACACTGGTGAATCAGTTCATCACCCGTCCACATGATATCAACAGATAAACTTATTGATTGCAAACAAAAAACAATAGAAAACACCGTCCCCCAGAAAACGAACTACAAAGTTATACTGATAAATTAATAATTAAATTATAACACTCTGCACTGATAAAAGTCATCATCCGTCATGTATAAGCAAGAAAACTAATTTCAACAACTTCAATACTGTCAATCAGCAATCACATCAGAACACGTAACACAGAGGATCCCCATCAAAAGGCAAGATACATCATTACAATATTGAAATATTAAGGCAATATCTCATACCGTTCTATAATAATAGCCTTTTCATAATAGACAGAATATCCACTGGAAAGAGGTAGTTTTCTTAGTAATTCTTGAGCATTATACTTAAACTATAAATTGACATTGACCTTTGACTCTTATAATAATAAATACAAAACATCCTTATAACTACGAGTTGCCCCTACAACATGTAGGTGAAGAGCGGCCCATTCTCTCCCCCCCCTAACTACAGGGGTCCCTTTTTAGTCCGCCTTTTAACGACTGCAGGATACAGCCAAGACATTCTCCCCGAACCCGCATGGGTCCCTTCTAGTCGCCTTTTTACCACATGCAGGGATACAGCGGGAGTATTATAAACCCCGAACCCGCCGTGGTAAAACTAAAAAAGAGCAAGTTATTTGACATAATATCTCCGTATCTAATGAAAGAAGTGTTTTTTGGAGAAGTATCGATAGCAAATGCATAAAACATCGAGAAATATACGATGAAAACTATTTTTTCCATAGCCAAGTTCTCCGTATCATCAACAGCCATACACTTGACCATAGATTCCCCATTCGGAAAAGCACTGAGTCGGTTTTGTCGAAAACAGTAGGGGAAGACCTACTGTTCCCCTATTATTTTCCGGAGGGCGAGTTGGTGTAGCAGAAAATTCACTGCCCTTTCACCAATGCAGCTCAGGTTAGAATCCCAGTCAAGTCAGTGTCGTGTGTGAATTTATTCCCGATCTATACTCGTCCTCGTAGGTTTCTTCCGAGTTCTTCGGTTTCCTCTTACATCTAAAATCGGATTTCCTTCGCATGTCTCTGTCCTAGCGTTCTCAGGAGGCGTCCTTTAAATTTACATTTAATGAATACAAATCATCATTGCTAAAGTTCACCATCAATTTTGATTTCGAGTTTTACAACTACCTTATTATATTATGTACGCAAGGTGTTTTATCCCCATAATATATTTGTATTGGGAATAATAAGAAAGGTCTGTGAAACTTCAGGGGCAAGTCGTCGTGAAAAGGCAAAAGCTTGACGATTTATGACTTCAATTAAGAAACAGGAATATGTTGCATAGCTACCCTTTGTTAATGGAGCCGGTACATGATGACTAGATAAACCTTTTGTCATTCATAAGCTACAAAGAGGCTATATGAGGCAGCCCTTTTATGAAAAGTACCCAAATAGCTATCAGCTTATGCCGATAGAGTGTAATGGGTGCTAAGGCTTGGATTATATACGTCTTTTCATGCATGAAAGCATGGCCCAAAAACTCGCTTAATTTGACTGCTATTTTTATCATGAGCAGGTTAGCTCTATGTGGTATCATACGTTTGTATGTAGGAGGAGGTTGTTGTTTTCGGCAATTCCATTTAGTGTTCATGTCCTCCCAGATAACAAACATTCAAAAATGAGGTCTTCCTCTCCCTCAAGAGCCACAATGCCACATATAAAGGTTGAGCAGCAGTTAACATTTTACTCCGTAAAAGAGTCAATATTTGACTCAACATTTGTTGAGTAAAATTTTACAGTTGAGTTGAAATGTGACCTTTTTTTACTTAACAGGGTGATAATATTTTGTACTGCATTTGAGTAGATTCTTGCTCAACCGTTTGCCCAACTTTGGTATTCTGGTATTTAAAATATAACACAAAATCTACAAGGACATATTTTCATTTTTTACCTTTTTATTCAAAGTCCTTGTGGTTCAAAATCTCATCTGCATGTCGTGTACCGTTGTACATGCACCGCTAAAACTATAGGTTATAAACTTGTCAGCTAAATTTTGAATTTCGCGCTGGCATAAATACGAACCATAAGTTTACCGAGCAATATTGAATCCCCATTGGCATACACAGCACTAACAGTGATACAGGCATGGTCACTCGGTGAAAGGTTGACGAATTCATAAGCCTGATATGGGGTACCGTAAACATAGTCTGGTTACGTCGGAAACTCACCAACTTCACAATCATGAAAAGTTCATTGCATCACCACAATAATTATTACCTGATTATAACTTTTTGGTGTACAATATCAGAATGACCAGCATTTCCTTGACACCACAACTTGTCATCTGCCATTGATATGTCCGCGGCAATTCTTGGGCTGCACATACGGAGAGACTCAAAGTTACGGGTAATGATGTTGCGAACTTGAACATTGATGAGATGGAAGTTCATGGCCAGAGAAATACGATCTTCTTCTGCAGTGGACCTGTCTGAAGGGGTGAGAGCACTAGCTCTGTCAATGCTTTTGGCACGCTGGAGGGAAGATGTGATACATGATCCGGATAACCACGTTTCTGAAAGAATGAAACCATCTGTTAGGACTGAAATTTAAAGCCTATATCTTCACTGCAGATTCGGCGTAGGCACTGAAATTGAGCAAATGGAAAATGATTCAGGTTAAGGACCAATTCAGTAAGGCGTAATACCGTGGAGGTAGAAGGATTAGGGATCTCACGAAGATCCAAGAAATGCTCAAGAGCAATACGTTATTAGGGATGGAAGTGTACAGGGAGCAAATGTCCATGGTGAAGAGCAATTTATAAGGTCCATTAAAACGGAAGTCTCTAAGGATTTGAAAAAAAAAAAAAAAAAAAAAAAAAAAAAAAAAAAAAAAAAAAAAAAAAAAAAAAAAAAAAAAAAAAAAAAAAAAAAAAAAAAAAAAAAAAAAAAAAAAAAATATAAACTGTGGGACAGCTATAAGCGGAGATGATAGGCCGTCTGGGAGTACCTTCCTTGTGGAGCTTAGGTAGCATGTAGAAGGAGGCTGCTGCAGGAGATGAATTGATTAAAGCCTCTGCTTTGGGAGGGAGTTCACCTTTCTGAATAAGATCATGGACAGTTGAGATTTTGATGAGAGTTTGGTGAGAGTCGGTAGGATCTTTCTGAAGTGACTTGTAGGTGGAAGAGTCGCTGAGTTGACGCTTGGCTTCAGCGATGTACAGGTCTTTCGCCCACACAACAATAGCACCACCTTTATCGGCGCTCTTCACCACGATGTTGTCATTCTGATGAAGGGATTGAAGAGCACTCCGTTCTCCTGGAGTGAGGTTCCGTGCTCTATATTTCTGTTCATGAAGAAAGAAGTTGTTAATATCATGGACAGACTTGTCGATGACTTCATCAAGGATGCGTATCTGACCAGTTGGAGGAGTCCATGTCGAAGGTTGTCGTTGTAATTTCTCAAATTGATCAAGCTCAGGAGAAGAATCGCCCTTGTCATGGAAATATGCTCTTAAACGAAGTCTTCTGAAGAAGGCCTCAGCATCAAGACGGGTATGTAATGTGTCAATATGTGATTGAAGTGGAACAAATGAAAGGCCTTTACTCAATACCGAACGTTCATCCGATGTTAATGGCAAGTCTTCTGGAATGGTGACGACCATATTATCATGCGAACTTGTGTCATGATTAATGGTACTAGGTGTCTGTTTCAACCACTTCAGACGATTGAACTTTATATTACATCTCCTACCCAAAATAGCCACTGTCGAATAACACATAACACCAATATATATATATAACTGGTTTCACAAACAATCGAATTCTTATTCGATAGCTTTGCGTGTCCAAATATCTCAAAGCACCCAGATAAATTACGAACGGATACGTATTCACTGGGAGAAAAATTGCTACTTCAGTGATCAAAATCGATAAAAGGTCGGTCAAAATTTAAGACAATCGGTGAAATTTACCTCTCTATACTTCATGAGGGAGTTGTCATGTTAATTCACATTTTAATTCTTGTGTTTTAATTATGTTACTTGTATTAATTGAAACCTACGATCTGTGCATCGTAAAAAAAGAATTATCCAAGTTTTGCAGTTTTTACAATTGTTTACAAAAATATAACTTTTAGTGTGACTTAGTGACATTATTAACCCTCGCTTTACCAAAGGGGAGGGGTTACCAAACTACGTGAACTTTCCTCCGGTGCGCAAAAACGTTAAAAACATTCGTAAAATCTTTCGTTTAATGTGAAGGTAGCACCATCACCGGGTTAGCATATACGTCGTCAAAGTCGATTGGTGGGTTAGTGGTTACCATCTAATAACAATTATATTACCTCTACTGCCCCTTATTGAAAATGCAGCATTCTGATTGGTCAGTTTACTGCCCGTTATTCTGCAATAATGGGCTGCTAATGCACTTTCCTATAAAATTTATAGCTAATTTATTTTAGTTAAAGAATATAACCAGGGAAGCACCGAGTACATGTTTAAAATTCCCAATGCTTATTTTTGGTTACTATATCCAGGTAGATAGCCTATAACACACTGAACAGAAATCCAGAGGGCTGATTTCCGTAAACTTCACACAGACCCCCCTGGTGGACCCCCAGGGGGGTCAACTCTGAACAGTATGCAGTATTTTAGTGTCAGACCTACATCGTTGCTGAAATCATGCATTAACCCTCGTCTTACCAAGCCTTTTTTGTAACACGGATTACGAAGTGGGTGGTTACCACCCCTCGAGATTCATTATCAAGCACCCGATGCTTATGATTTTAATATCAATGGATAGGTATGGTTCTCTTCTTTCCATTGATACCAAAATAAGTACCAATATACCTATTATGGCGTCACAATGACGCCATCAAGTCTGCAAGTCGGCAAAATTGACATTTTCCACAGAAAATAGGCCACCGATCATGTACATCATTTATATGACAATCTTATATGAAACCATGTAGCCCCTACCTCCCTCTTTTGGCCATTGTAAGGTTCATTTTAGTCACATTTATGACATTCATTTGTATGTTTATCATTATCTGAGCAATATTTTACTATTTTAACCACATTTTGTATATTACAAATAAGAAAAAAATGTAGGCAATTTTCTTGATTTTCCCTGATCAGAATCAAAATTCCCCGAGTTCTGATTTTTTCGCAAACCAGTGGCAACCGTTTCAGAAGTTCGTATAATTGTGGTTCATTTCAAACAGTGTCACGATATAATTTGAGAGCCGTCACAGCATTCACAGAATCATACCAGTTTATGTGACTATTTTTTTAAAAGTTTCATTTCCTAATATCAAGTAGAATTGCGCGGTTCCCGGCTTTCGCAGTTTGAGGTGGGGACACCAATATTGAGGTTGTAAGGATCCGCACGGAACCTTATCACACGTGATCTGCAGCATTACTAAGTTTTGTCACCGCCCTAAGGGCCATGGGGTAGATAGACAGGGCCCAAAGCGATTTTTTGAGGGGATGAAAGTGAAATTTGGGGGGGGGGGAAACATCAACAATTTTGAGATTTTTGACCAATTTTGCCAAAATTTAGTCAAAAACCTGTCATTGTTCTTCTGATGGTGGGGGGGGGGCAAGAAGATTAAAAGTTGGGGTGAATTCCACCATCCCCCTGGTGCCGCCACTGCTGGGTCCCCTTTACTGAGAATCAAAGATTCTAACTACCACAGGGTACCTTTCCAACTACCCAAGAGTCCCCTTTCAACTACCCAAGATCGCCTTTCCAACTGTCTGAGAGCCCCTTCCCAGCTGCAACAGAACATCCTTCCCAAGTAACCCAGATTCACCCCTTTCCTCTAAAACACAGGTGGCTTTTCCCAACTAACCCAGGTCCCCTTTCCAACTACCCAAGGCACATTTCCACACTAACTTCACACCGATGCCAAATATCCAAAGGTTACCCTTTCCATTTACATATTGGCCAATTCCCAAGTATCCATGGGTCCCTTTCCAGACTACCCCTTGGTTCTTTCTAAACTACCCAGATTTCCTTTCCCAATTACCCCAGGGTCCCCTTTCACAGGGTTCCCTTCCCATATTTCGCCAGGGTTCTCCTTATCACCAGGTTTCCACTTCACTCAAGAGTGTTTGCCAATCACTCACTTCCAAAACACTTTATTACCTTTCCGTACTCAATTCAGGTTTTCCTTTTCACCAAATCCATCATGAAAAAAAGGAAATATTTAAAAAAATTGTAACTTTTTATTTTTATGTTTGATCATTTTTTAACATTTTTATTTGTCAATTTAATTTTATTTTTATTTTTTTTATTTGATTTTTATTTTTTTTTTATTTTAAGTTTTATTTACCTTTGTTTTTATATTTTTATTTTTTTGTTATACAAATATTTTTTAGTTTTGTTTGTTTTTACTTTTAGTATTCATATTTTATTTTTAAACATTTTTTTTATATTTGCTCATTTTCAATGCTTATATTTATTGTTTCGTTCATTTTCATCTTATTTGAATTTAGCGAACCCTCCCGCTTCCTTATTAGAGGCCACTTCAATTTTCTTTTTTTTAACATTTCACTCATAACTTTAGTAAAAAGATACGTCAGAGGTTAAGATGCTTCCCACAGGTTTGTATGCTATATATATATATATATTGGTACAATTTGGGTATTTTCACGTATTTTCGGATTAAAAAGCCCAATGTTTTTTTCAAAATTCGGATGCTTACTCAGTGTAGTCGATCGATTGTTTTTTGTATTGTTTTGGGGACTGAAACACTTGTTTATTGATAGATTATGAAAGCTACTGTTAAAAAAACGGAGGTAATTTATTATGTTGAGGTTCTTACAAAATCTGAACTTAATTAGGCAACCTGGTGGTTTACGGCAAGATTGCCTACATAAAAGCATTTACGAAGTTACTGAACGGATCTTACTACCCGAGATTTGCGTTGACTATGCATTGACTAAAAAATCTCTGAAAACATAGTAAACGTAAAACCGTTTGATCTGAAAGATGTGTTTGTAGGCTTGTCCAGTGTGCTTTCAAGTTAAACATCAACAAAAATGTTCATTTGACAGGAAAGCAAATTTAACAATCTGAAGATTTACAAGAATTTTCTAACATGTATGTAAATTTACTAAGATCTTTAATAGTGATAATGCAATAATTGTGTTACTTTGTGCATTACTAAATCAACAAGCTGTTTGAAGAAGTTATTTCACGTTAAAGAACTTCACATGAATCATTAACTGATAAGCGACTTCGAAAAAATTCTGATTAGTGACTCCGAAAATTGTAGTCAAATAGCTTGTTAATTAAAAACTTCTTAGATGGTGTGTGAAGTTTTTTACTTTAATTAAATTCTTGACCAATTATTAGCACTTGAATAGATGTTAAAGAATGTTTTAAATGTTGTGAGAAATTTTGATATATTTGACCAGTTAGCAGCTCCAAAATGTTTTTTTGAAGAAGTTAATTCATGTTGCTTGAAGTTTTGATTTGAATCAATGACCCATTGTCTGATTGGTGACTCTGAAAAATGTTAAGTCTGTTCTTTGATATTGTGAGAAGTTTTAATTAGAATCATCGACTCGCAAAATGTGAAGTTGTTTAAGAAGTTCTTGTCTGATGTGAAAAGTTTATTGTGAGCTGTGAGAATTTAGTTGATTAACAAATTTTCAGCTCCAAAAACAAAACTAAGATCAAGCTGAAAATGAAATTTGATTCTATATAGGGCCTATATGCAACTAGCACACTCAGTTTGTAAGCATTGATGAACTTTCTTTCAGAGCACATGTCAAAAGTATGACTTTTATTATTGTAGGCCTACAATTATGTAGGCCTACATTGGCGCTTTTGTCAGTTATATTAGCAATATTATTAAGTGTGATGTTTGCATTTATGTACAAACATTTTCTTTGTAGGTGTTGGCATAATTATCAGCATTATTGGCCTAATTTTTAGCATTGATAAAAAATGTGGGTTAAGCACCTTTTTCCTTTTTCTTTACAATCTCTATACTGGCATTTTCTTTAATATACAATTTTCTTTACAATCTGTACATTAGCATTGTCTTTAATATTATGTTTATTAGAATTTTCTTCACAATTTTAATACTGAGCATTTTCTTTTATGTTATGTTAGCATTATCTTTGTGCTCAGTATGAGAAAACAATACATCAGTTAGCGCAAGTGCAGAGGCACAAGTCTATAACATGAATATAACTCTATATGTAATTATTTTCCCCGGTTATTTTCATATTATTTGAGTGGCTACCCGGTCAATGATTCGCATCAGTAGGCCCTACTTAAAACATTAAAATAATTTTTTAAAACTAATCATTTCAAATCTTTCTGAAATTCAAAGGCAAAGATTCATGCAGGACCCCTTTAAGATTCTTTCCTTTCAAAACATTCAAAAGAAGCTCCTAAAATCCTGTTTTATTGGTTTCAATACCATGGAAATATACAGGGGTCAGTTGCAACAAGCTGTTGCAATTGACCCCGATCATGGCAGCCATTACATGTGCACCCCATAGTACAATTCAGTAAGCTTACAAGTATAAAACTTTAGGTAATATGGCAACCCTAAATATCAGTCATTTCTTCACCAAACTATACGCAGCCTCTCCTCGGGCATGAACTGCACATAAACAAATTTTAGGTTTCTCAAATTTTACTTAGCTACTCAAAAAACAGTTCATTTGCGATATTTCAACCCCTGGGATAGGAGCCGCCATACAGGTTAGGCAGGTATCATGCATTAGAGAGAGGCGCGACATATATGTGAGAATCAGCCTTGCCGTCACTTTCTGCTAGGCATAGGAGGTATTGTTGCAACATGCCCCGTGTTGCAACCGGCCCGGTCTCCCTACAAACTGAGTTAGTTTGCAGCTGCACGACAAGGCTGCCCGGGTACAGAGTTATGTACACATGGATGTGTCTACTCTACAGTACCTACGCTAATGGCTACCCTATAGTTGTCAACTAGGTGGAGAGAAGGTGGATTTTGTCTGGATAGTACCGGAGTGGACACACAGCTACCACGTATATTTATCCGTCGTTACTATGCCGACATTTTGATAGTAGACAAAATGAGGGCGTATACAT
>JAMKCH010027642.1:0-19146 GCA_023653785.1 Ophioderma brevispina
TGGCGGCTCTGCGCCCGGGTTCTACCGATCAGTCCGGACCTAGTATCCCTTCCGGACGGAGGGGTAAAGCGCAGTCTGTCGCTGGAGCACATAGCATTGACTGTGTGGCCATTATCGGGCAGCGATGCCGAGATTCTGGCTTTTCGCAGGGGCTGCCTCGCTCATATCGGCAGGAAGAAGGAGGATCCACCATGCCGACGCGTACTTAAGCGCTGGTCTGGACCCTACTTCCGATGGTGTGAGCGACGAGAGTTGTCTCCGAGTTGGGCGTCTGGAGCCGAGATCGCTCCACTTTCTCACGATCGCTTTGATAGGGACTTGAAACTTCGACTGTAGAAACTACAAGTCCGATTATCTTAGCGATCCCCTAGAGGTTTCGTTGACGGATCGACCATTAATGATGATGGCTCGATCCGTCTCCTAGAGGGGATGTTTTAATACACGACCTCCAACAGGAAGACGGTCCCACCCTGGGACCTTAATTCTGTCTCAGACTATTTAGTGAACCCCCGTTTTTGAACCCAATGGCCGGAGGCATCACTAAAACATGTCACCATTAAGACAGTCTTCATGGTCGCTGTCGCCTCTGGGAGACGATGCTCGGAGGATCAAGAATATCTCTTAAGTCGCGTTTAGCAATTCTCTCGGGACAGGGTAAATTGTTCTTGAGGCCGGATTCTGGCAAAAGAACGAGTCATCTCATTCCGACATCAACAATATCTTGACCCGAATTGCATGTCACTCTTCGTGCGGGAAGAGCATCCTGTGGGTCCGTTCGGGCCCTGAGTACTACAAACGTAAACTAGTCCGCTCAGGGGCTCGAACGACTCGTTGTTTTACACACGTTCCCCCCAGGGTCCGCGTCAACAAAAGCGACAATGCTAGATGGATGAGCGCTGTAATTAATGATTCAAACGCTTGTGTGATAGAGCCTCTCAAGCTCGAGCCCATGTCGTAATATCACTTTGTCATGGGCCTATCACCGCGGCATCAGCATTTGCCGAAATCTGCGAGGCTTATGGCGTGGCGGGCTCCCACAACGTTTTCGTCGGTGTGTCTGTACTAAGAAACGTACAAAACTCCCCGTTGAACAAATGGCAGAGGCAATCACTTTAAAACATGTCACCATTAAGACAGTCTCATGGTCGCTCTCGGCTCTGGGAGACGATGCTCGGAGATCAAGAATATCCTAGTCAGCCGTCAGAATTCCTCGGGACAGGGTCAAAATTTTCTTTATGGCCGGATTGTTCTGGCCAAGAATGAGTCTTCCTCATTCCGACACTCAAAAATTATCTTACCCGAATTGCCTTTCACTCTTCGGTGCGGGAAGAAGCCCTGTGGTGTCCTGGTCGGGCCCTTGAGTACTAAAAACGTAAAACTAGTCCGCTTCAGGGGCTTCGAACGACTGCTGGTTGTTTCGTACACACGCTTCCCCCCACGGGTTCGCGTCAAAAGCGACAATGCTAGATGGATTAGCCGCTGTAATTAATGATTCCAACGCGGTGATAGGAGCTTCTCAAGCTCTAGCCCATTCTGTTCGTATATCACTCGTCATGGGCCCTATCACCGCGCGGAATCAGCAATGCCGAAATCTGCGAGGCTATGTCGTGGAGGGCTCCCACAACGTTTTCGTCGGTGTTCTACAGAAACGTTACAACTCCCCAAGAGACGTTGCGAGAGGCACTCCTGCAGAAACAACACTAAATTTCAACTACACTTACATAAGTTCCAATCCCGTGCCGACTGTGACGCTAGCCCGGAGTATTCCGTTGTCAAGTGAGCATCTATGTCCCCGACTCTTATGTTAATGCCTTTATGCCCTTAACATATGTTACTTTATGTGTAGTGTAGGTCTGCCTTTGGCTGCATTCTGTTGTGCTGCTCTGAGAATCATGTTCCACCTCGACTGAGTGTGCTAGTCTGGTGTTGATTGAAATTATTCATTAAACGGGGGTTAATGCATAGATTTCAGTCCAACATTGTTGTAAAGGAAATCAGTTCAGTGTAATGATTTATTCAAAAAACCATTATGTTTTATTAAATCATTTAACTGAAGCCGGATTTCCTTCCAATGTTGACTTCCCCTTCCAGGCCAGCCCCACAGCACATGATATCTACGCGCGTCCGTTGGGCTGAAGCCAAAACGGGAATTAAGGAAGAGAGGCTAGGTCACAGGGTGTGACCTGGGGGGTCATGCTTCGAGCCATTTCTCTTAGGGGTGTATTATTGTAATTTGGGGAATTCCACTTATCAGAAGGGAAAATGCATATTTCAGTCAACATTGGGAAAGGAAATCAGGCTGCAGTTAAATGATTTATAAAACATATGTGTTTTGAATAGTTATTCTCGTAAACTGAGTTTTTCGATCGAAAAAAGAAAAAATGAGGGTTTTTCAACCGATAAACCAAGGTATTTCCAGGAAAAACGTAGTTTCGGAATGAAAAACCCACAAGTTTTTCGCAAAACACTGGTTTATCAATTTGAAAAAAACCTAGTTTTCATTTGAAAAAAACTGAGTTTATCGATAAACTCAGTTTTTCAATTGAAAACACTGGGTTTTTATGGAGGAACTCAGTCTTGGATTGAAAAACCGAGTGTTCTCGATTTAAACTCAGTTTATCATTGTAAAAACTGGGTTTTATCGATAAACTCAGTTTATTGGAAAAATGAGTTTTTCGGAAAAAAACTCAGTTATCAGTTGAAAAACAGAGTTTATCGATAAACTCAGTTTTCGATTTGCGAAAAACTGTTTTTCGATTGATAAACTTCAGTTATTTGATTAAACTCAATTTTTATCCGAAAAACCTAGTTTTTTGATCGAAACTGAGTTTATCGATAAAACGGAGTTATCAAAACTAGGTTATCGAAACGCTTAGTTTTCACTTGAAAAACCAGGTTAGCAACTTGAAAACGGAGTTATCAATAAACTCATTTATAAGCGAAAAACTGGGGTTTTCGAAAAACTCAGTTTATCAGTTGAAAAAACTGAGTTTATCGATAAAACTAAGCTTTTCGATTTGGGGAAAAACCTAGTTGTTGATTGATAACTCAGTGTATCGATTATATAAAATCAGTTTTTCGATAGAAAAAAAAACTTAGTTTTTCTGGAAAAAAAACTCAGTTATCGGTTGAAAAAACTCAAGTTTTTCGAGATAAACTGAATTTATCGAGATAAACTGAGTTCTCAGATTTATTATCACAAATAGCTTTGCCATACACAGTGCAGAAGTTAACGTGTCTTACCACAGAGTATAATGCATATTTATTAAGTATTTTTCTGACTAGTACATACATCCTTTTTTCATATTACAAAAAGAACAAGAGATCTTTGCAGATGTTGCGAGGGAATCTTGACTATGTTTCAAGGGATCTAAGTGACAAGGTACCATCTAACCGTTTAAGCTTTGAAGCAAATCTGGTTGATTTTGAAACCACTATAGTATCATCTTTCTCATATGAATTGTCATAATAAAATAAGGCTTTATGAGCACCCTAAAATGAACACAGTGATGAACAGCAATAACAAATAAAATAAATGACATATGAACAAAATGACAAATTCACGGAACCGGCAACAATTAACTAAAAACTAGTGAAAGAGGTAAGTTTCAGAAGTGACTTAAAAACCTGAATATTTGTGCTTCCTCATGATTTTCTCGGAAATCTGTCAGAGACGTGGTGCGTATGGCATAAAAATGCACTATCACCAGCAACAGTTTTGGTTTTGGTAATACGGAGCAAGGCCGTGTAAACGACGACGAGTGGCATATGTGACTCTTGGGGGACAAAAAGAAGTTCACTGAGGTATTCTGGTGCAAGGGAGTGACGGCATTTATACACATAAACGCTAATCTTAAATGAATGCGCAACGAATTGGCATCCCCCCCCCCGCCAATGAAGTTGGTGCAACAGAGGAGCACTGGGATGGTCACGTCCAACAGATTTATAAACGATCAGCTCTGTTTTGCAACCGCTGTAATGGTTTTGATCCAGGTTAATTTTCATGCCTTGTGTGATATTTTGCAAGAACTGCATTTTACCTAATAGGGTCTTTATGTACTTTCTGTACATTTGTTGATGAGGTCAAAGGTCACATACCATGGTCAAAGGGAGGGGGGGGGGCTCACATACCAAGGTCAAAGGTCAGTGAGGTCAAGTTGTAAGATTGTAAAAATGTAAAATTTACTAAGTGGAAAGTTGGAAGTCAATCTGGAACCAAACCTTTGGTTTACGGGTATCACACACAAACCCTCAGTTGTTTTTGAGATCAAAGGTCACAGGTCTGTCGAGGCTATCATCTTATTGCAATGAGGACGCAGCTAAATATGTGAAATTGGTGGAGCCAGACTTCACTGTTGATTGTTGGGGTTTAAGAAGTCTATATCCACCCATGACAAAAGATAGGGCACTCATTAAGAATTGTGATCTGTAGTCTGTAATAGAGAGCAACATTGACAGGCTGGGATGGTTGCAGCCCCCACGTGCATATTGCTGTTGAACAACCGATCTTGTGCGAATTTGTTCAAAGTAACCCATTCTTACGTGGAGATTGCTACCAGATGGGTGTTCTGTCATAGGTGTGATAGTGAATTGGTCTTGGTCTTGGAAGCATCTAGACAGGCGAGTGTCCCCATTCACCAAACCGCGATGGCAGGCGACACTAGCGGGCTGAGACACGCTTATTGTAACTCTTAGTGCACTTATATCATTAATACATCCAAAATTATATTGAAAACTTTGGCTTCGGCTACAAGGATTGTGGCATTCTTTGACATAGATTTGTGGTTGTGTTTTTTACTATTTTGTCTCGCCTGAACTTTGGTCGGCAGAGACTTAGTAATCACTTTTTGTCTGTCTGTCTGTCGGTCTGTCTGTACTGTCTGTCTGTCTGTCTGCTGTCTGTCCGTCCGTCCGTCGTCCGTCTGTCGTGTCCGTCTGTCATGATGTCTGTCTGCATGACGTCCGTGTTCACGGCCTTGTGTACGATTTATCTGGGGGGGGGGGGGGGGAAGTTCCGTACTGCGTGATGGTGTAACTGGGTGGAAAGGAAGCGTGTCCACGGTTCTCGACCTCGGATTAGATTGGGCGTAAAATATGCTAATTAAGTATCTAATTGCATAATTAACGAAAATTTTCCCGCAAGGGCTTGTGGACAAGTTTTCTGGAGTTCCGTTAAGGCGTATGGATATTGTAACTTGGTGGAAGGGAGCGGGTGGAGCGTTCTCGAACTGATTAGATTTCGGGCGGCGTTATTCGGGCAAATTAAGTATGCAAATGAGCTAATTAATTGCAAAAACAGCGTAATGTTATAATTTTGAAACGTTACATTGAATACGAAAATCCGTCACTGCATGAAAGCTATCTGGTGCGCATCTTTTTCCAATTGGAGCGTGTGTGGTACATGCTGCTTAGGTTATGCAAATGAGCAATTAAAATATGTGTAATTTACTGTATCTCTGAAACGTTACATCGGATAGGCAAAATTCCTTGCTGCATGAAAGAATACTATGACATGCATCTTTTGGGTGAATATAATTGGGTCAAAGTGCATGTGGGGCCGATTTTTTATTTAAAGGGGCATTTTTTGATACAATGATCTAATTAAATATGCATAATTGCTGTATCCTTGAAATGGTTTACATTGGATAGCAAAATTCCTTCGCTACATGAGACTCTATGACGTACATTCTTTTGTATGATCACAATGCGGTCAAAGGCAAGTGGATCCAATTAAAGGGCATGTTTGATGCAATTGATCTAATTTAAATATGGTAATTGATGTATCGCATAACATGTACATGGATATGCAAAATTCCTTCGCTACATGAGACTACTATATGGTAACACCTTTTGTGTGAATAATAATTGTGGTCAAAATGCATGTGGGCCACTAAAGGGGCATTCTTGGATTATTTAGATTGCAAATAATGTAAATGCTTGGTCCATTTCAACCAAATTTTCTCAGGTGGTCAATGGTCAGTGTGAATACTACACCTTCAAAAGAAGTTGATTCCGGAGTTTGTTTACCTTACAATAAAAGGTCAGATGTGTTTATTGGCAGTATATGGCTGTGTGTGATTGTGTGATTGGTGGTGTCACAAAAACAAGAAGAACTTATCAAAAGGGGAGACCCACCACACAAAGGTATTAACATAATCTATTGCTAGATCAGTGCCCATGTTTTAATTGAAATGGTTTTTCTAATTCTGGTCAGTCTTTTGGTTGCAGCCTGTTACACCTTCTTGGAAAATGTGAAAATACGCAAAAATTTGTGCATTTTCACCATTTCTGGACCCCGTAGGGCGACTCAAATTTAAAATGTGGTCACATGAATTTTTTCTTTTCAAAAAAGTGTGCCAAATTGAATAAATTTCATTTTTACTAAATTTAGTGAATTTTAAGGGATTTTTGCATGATTTTCATGATTAATATATCTACAATGGAAACTGTTGTGGCCTGGGGTGGTATCAAATGAAGAGTGAGAAGTATAGAATTACTATAAATGCAAACCCGGGGGTGCTACTCCTAAAAATCCTTATTGTGCTCAGGGGGACTTTTCAGAAGTAATATCTCAACAGGAAATGTTGTGACCCCTAGGGTGGTGGTCAAATGAAGAGTGAGGGTATAAGAATACTATCCAATGCAACCCGGGGGTGCTACTCCTAAACATCTCTACTTGTGCCTCATGGTGGGGGGATTTCAGATTAATATTCCCACCAAGGGAAAAGTTGTGACCCCTAGGGTGGTGTCAAATGAAGAGTGAGGAGGTGGATAGAATACTATCAAAATGCAAACCCGGGGGGCTATGCTCCTTAAACATTCTTAGTTATGCTCTGTTGGGACTTTCATGATTAATTCTCCACATGGAAAATGTGGGGGACCCCTGGGGTTGGTGGTTCAAATACAGAGCAGGAAGTAAGAATAATATAAATGCAAACCCGGGGTGTTTTGCTGCTACTCATAAACTTATAGGACTTATTGCTCGTGGGGGGGGGGGGTTCAAATTGCAAGATGAATATCTACCACAATGGAAAATGTTGTGACCCCCTATTGGTGGTGTCAAATGAAATAGTGGGAAGTAAAACTTGTTAAGAAATTGGAGTTTTATGGTTGCACAACTTTTTTGGGGACACCCTGGACTCGCACTGTTGCACTCTGGTGTGCTTTTTGTCTTACAATGAAGCGCGAAAGCAGGCGAGACTTGTGGTTCGAGAAAACGCATTGTTTAGAAAATTCCCAATATTTGCTCCATTGCACTTTGTAACATGTGCAGTCAAAATAATAATCTTAGCAGAGTGGAGGATTTTACAGGCCAGAGGATGCAGACTCCCTGTCCCAAAGAAGGTGAAGAACACAAGAAGGAGGGCGCTTTATGCGTATGGACAGAAGAGGAGGTGAAGACGCTGTTGTCGGAGAAAGTTGAGGGTTCAGATAGTGTGACATTGGCTGATGTATTCTGCAAGCATTTCAATGTTCATTAAAGGGGGAATGTGGATTTTGAACAGGTATTGTATTGTTCTTTGTCTCTCTACTTGAAATTTTTGAGGAAACATGACACTTCTGTATCTTGGAAGTAAAGGACACAATCAAACATGATCTCGTGAATCCACGAAAGCATCTGACAGCTTCCTCTAAAGTAATGACTGAACAAAGTTGGCATTAGGACACTAGTACTTTGCAAGCGCTATCTTGCAACTCTACTGCATTGCAATTAGCTCAGTGTGTACTCTACATGATGCCCCAGCTATGGCTGCAAGTAAGTGTGGGAATGCGCAAAATTGGGTTGGTGTATACTGTGAAAAAACACTGAACATTTGATTAATATTAATAATAATTATGTATTTATGTAGCACTTAATGAAGAAAAGTGAATATTATTTGATGCTAGATGGAGCGATTTTGAAGATGACATTTTCCCATGGTGGCTGCCAGTGAGCAAACAAACTATCAGCACTGAGTTGTGTCATTCCCCTAAAACATTCAATTTTTTCACCCATGGTGTAGGAGAGGCAAGCAAAATAAATGCCTTGACCATTGCTGCAATGGAGACTTGAACTCACCTTCAGATAATGGTTGCGAGTGCTGTACCCACCAGCCCACACACAAAGCTTGTCGTATTATCTTTATGGCGTCAGGACCCTCATGCCGAATCAAGAACCAGATGTTTGGGGATTGTACGTGGTACTGGAAGATACTGCAGTCTGTCAAACTGACCAAGCTACAACAAAGAGTGCACTGGCAAATCACGGCAGATATTGTATGATGAGAGATTGAAGAGACCGAGACCTCATTAGATGAGAAAATGTTGACAGCATGGAATGCGTATGTAAAGAACAAAAATATGGTTTTGGTTGGGCAAGTATTATGTGGGATATGTGTGTAGGTGTGGTTGCATATGCATTAGAATTTACTTACATCTTGTGAAGGTACATGTTTTAACATAGCAATAGAGATAGAATATAAACCAAGAGGGGAAACGCCGTGTTATGAATCGGCCAGCCAACGAAACCGATTTCTCTCGCACCGCGCGCGCCATCCGTGCTGTTGCGCAACCAACCGCGCGTCGTCACTGTTACTGCACAAGCACAAGCACCTACAAAACTGTGCGTCACGCGTTATGTTATCAGTGTGCATTTCCCAGATTCCATTGTCTGATCGGACGATTTTTCTGCAATAATTATGGCATGCAAAAAACAAATCGATGGACGAAAACCATGCATCTAAAAAGATTCTTGCCATTCCTAATGCACAAAAAGTCTACCGATGACCCTGTAAATTTTGCTTCGGAAAAGGACTATTTGAGTCCGAGTGATAGAATGTGGCATCAGTTGTTATTGTTGTTTTTCACTTGCTACGGGTGGAACGTCAAATACCTGCGTGTCTCATAAAGATGCATAAGGACTTTCCAAATACGACGATTACGGTAAACACTCAAGAATATGGTGTGCCAAAACTATGTTATGAAGGCGACTAATGGTAATGAAGTGCGTTGCTCATTTAATACTTTTGGGCATCTCGATTTTGGTTACGCCGTTTGTGGAGAATCGCTTGTCTATCTTATATAAGTCGTTGCCATAGACACATACCAAACAAAGAAATTCTAGAATATCTAGCTCTTGTCAGTGATCAGAAATATTGGATAAATTTTGTCCGTACAGGGTTAGCCTGTGGTTCGGCTCCACTATGGAAGAACACAATATCTCATTTTTGCCATTTTAGAAGTAGTATATACAAAATGTTCAAAAAACAAAAAAACACGCGTTTTTAACCTAATTTTAAAAAAAATGAAGGTTAAAAATGTCAGAGTCATGGCATAACTTTTATCTTTTATTATAATTTTCATGGGAGAAAGCCTTTCTATCCAATATTGCACAGTGTAATATATTTTTTTTTAAATGTTCTCAGTTATCCAAAAGTGGTAGAAACTGGATTTTTCTGTGGGGGGTGGCAGAGTTGAGGTGTAAAAGTTTTGCAGGTAGTATACCAATGGCCCTCATTTACATGTATTTTTGGGAAGTACACAATCCTCAGTTGAAGGTATTATGAAATTTGTGTTTTTAATGTGGTATCTGTGCCTGTTGCCACCACAATCAATTGACACACACTTCATAGACGCAAACAAAACACTAGATAATCTTGAGTTAGCAGGCCTGGTGCAGTTGATCACAAGCTCTGTGAACAATGCATAAATTAGGATGGGCATCTTGCTGTTTAAGGAAAGGTCATTAAGTAATGAGTTCACACTATAACAGAAATACTATGTAGCAAAATTAGCAACAAGGTTCTCAGTTTGGGCAAACCACATAGGTTGGTGTGGGGGTATAGTTATACGTGTGTGTGGGAAGGGGGTAAATAGGACATACATTTGTAACCCTTCCCCCCCAAGTTGTAGAGACACATAGAAAAATATCTTTGATTGTCGAGACATCACACAATTGCAAATATATGTATGACCTTTAGGTTCATGTGGGTGCAGAGATGCAAAAGAGACTTGCTTAACTTTCCACATCTTGCTGCATGCATGTAAAGTTAGACATTATGTCTCTTATGCATCTGCACCCACATAAACCTGAAATCTAAAGGGTGTTACTGCATTCAAGCCTATGTTCATAACAATCTTTTGTATTCATTGGCAGGGTTAATGATTTCAGGGTTTGCAAGAGGAGGCCAAGTGCTAGGGGATCAACAATACACAGACAGGGCTATACAAGCAGCCCAATTCATCAAGGACTACCTGTATAATCCTGAAACCAAATGCCTGCGAAGAAGTGCCTACTGTGACAAAGAAAATGAGCTAGTCACACAAATGTGAGTTGCATCCAGAAAAGAGCAGATAGTTGGAAAAATTGAACTTGGGAGGGTGCTCAATTTTGAAATGGTGGAGATGTGTGGACTGCAATTCCAAGCTAGGTTTTCAGTAAGAGACTTGAGCCAGAAAGGGGCCTTAAGGTCGATTCATACTTTACCACGTCAGCGTTGCGGTGCCAATTATTAATCAGTTTTGTGCCGCAACACCGCAAATCCAGTTAAAATGAATTGCGGTACCGCAGTGCGGTATTCTGGGAGAGACTACAATTCTGGCACCGCAACGCAGATACAGTAAAGTATGAATGGACCTTTACAGTGAGAAATCCTAATGATCATCATTCAATGAGACTTGGAAAATATTTGGGGGTCAAAACACCATTTCAAAAATTTCTTGTGTGTACTCAGAGATAAGTGCATGTCACCTTCCATGAAGAGTTTGGCATGTACTTTGAAAGCAAAACATAGGAGAGAGAGTTTCAGAATATTATGTTCAAGTGATACCTGTATAGTTTGTCTCATATCAAAAAAAGGCATTTTAGTTGACATTTCCATGTGCTGGTAACAAACCACACTGTCTGCACTCCTGTTAAAACAGATCTGAGCCAATCGATGGCTTTGTAGATGACTACGCTTTCCTCATCCGTGGCTTACTGGATCTTTACGAGGCATGCTATGACCAGACTTGGTTACAGTGGGCATGTGAACTCCAAGAGCGCAGGGATGAACTCTTCTGGGATTCTGCAAAGGATTCTGGGTATTTCTCAGGTGCTGGGAATGATCCTTCAATATTGCTGCGATTGAAAGAAGTGGTAAGCATTAAATAAAGATGTATGTGGATTATACAGGTTCTATTTGTTTTTTCAAATCACAAGTCTATTTCGAATAGACCTTTTTATCTATAGACCAATGCACAACAGAGGGTCTCTTGTGCTACATGGTTAATCACAGTGTTGATCATCCAATTACCACTCACCACAGGGAAAATAGGGTCTATTATATGTTTTGACGTTATAGATGTTCGTTAAAAATCAGAAGGATTGTGTAATTACTGAATTGTCCCAAGGGTCCAATTCTTATGGAAAAAGCTGGCTGATTTGTTTGCTCCATTCAAATGAATTAAAGGGAGAGTGGAGTTCTAAATTGAGTCTATAGGTCCAGTGCACAAATAAACCTTAAAACATGAAATAAATTCCAAATTACATACACCCCAAACCAGGATTTGGGGACCCATTGCACCAAGGACCCACAACTTTACCACTAGTCTACACTCTCCCTTTCAAGGGGACTGAGTAAGTAGTTTTGGGGAAGAAAAATGTTATATCATCTGACACACACAAACAATTAAAAATTGACTAGTGATGTCCAATGTCCAAAGGATATTTCAAGAAGAAAAGCATATTCCATGATAAAAAGTTAATCCTTGTAATAACCTCCATATAGGGTGCCTGCACTAAGAAATGATTTTTATAAACAATTTAAAGTGGGATGTTTTTAGAGAGCTGAATGTTGATACTGTGTTGAATGCCAGAAGTTTATAGTTACTGTACATAAACACAATGGCATACACAGTCATCGAATCGATCGGTAGAAGGGGAGATTTCCAATCACTGATAATGATCCGATCCAACTGATAATGGTACGGATCGGATCGGTACATCCCTAATGGACTACCTTGAAGTGGCGAAAAAAAAGTTTGATGAATGCCTTCTCTGTCAATAGATGGTGGAGAAGAAAGACAAAAAAAAGTTGTTTACTTTCAGAGCATTTTGAAGGGTACAAAAAAGATCAAAACCTAGACTTTCCAGCTGCTCTTGAAATCTAATGGGGTGCATCCTCAGGACAACATGATAGTCTCCTTCAAGATTTGTATGGTGTCTCAATAAAAATGAAAGGGAATTTCTGTTTTTGAGTATTATCTCTCAACATGCACATGTGATACAAGATTTAGTGAGGATCCTAAAGGTGCAACGAGAGGTTTCCAATAACAGGTGTCCATAAAAATGTGAGAATTTGATTTTTGCACTGAGGAGAGCTTTTCATCAAAATATCGTCTCTCAAAGTATTTTAAGCTGGTACATTTAATGTCCAAATTCTATTTTTGTGTTGGAGCAAAATACAAAATTTAGGCCCGATGTTTATATTAAAATGTAAGGCAAAATAAAAAAATCACCTTTTGGTTCCATGCTAAGACATTCCTGTCAGCAAAATACAAGGTAGAAATCCACGAGGTGTCTAATAATATATGAATGAAACCATACATATAGAAGAACAATATGGAGCCTTGAAATCTCTCATTGCAAACTTAAAGGGACCCACGCATATTTGAGAAAATTGGTTCTCTCAGGTTTTTTTTTTAATGGTATATTTTGTAAAAGCTTTGATGTGGTAGCCCCTTGCCCCATCTAAAATGAATAGCCCAATTCAGTCCTTTAATGGTGTAAAACAGAATGAGTTTTAATAAAATTACTACAGAGTTGGTTTTATTCAGTGCATCCTAGATGTCACGGTGGGTCCAAATGTAAGGAAAACATATATCAGAGTGATTCCTTGCTTGTACCCCATCTTCCTGTGACCTTTGTGGTTGTAAATCAATGGGCAAGATTCATGGTTGTCACTAAGTGATTTGAAAAAAATGGATTGGTGATTTAAAATGTGGTAGGCCTCCAATAAAGGCTTGAAATCATTGTCCAGTAAATCTGGGCTGCCCATTTAAATGTTTTTTTTCCACCTCAGTACCACATTATAGGCATAAAATGATAAACATCACCCTTTCTTTATTAATAAACATTAGCCATTTAAAGGGACAAGTAGGAATAAATTTACATTTTCCCATATGGGAGCAAATAAGTCTTGAAAACTAGGGTCAATATCTTACGAATGGCATAGGAATTAAGGTTGTGAATGACAGTAGGCTCACAAAAGTCATTTTAGAGTTCATTAAAGATCAAATCATTTTAATAAATTTTATTGAGAATGAAAAGAATCAGTCACATTGATTAGCATGGCCAAGGGTTTTAGAAGGTACCTTGCTTTGAAGTCTCAGAGAATGACCAAATTCAGCCAAGATAATCCAAAATAACAAAAAAAAACAGGCCCAGGAGACCATTGCAGGACTACGTCTTTACTTCAAACTGGCTTTATGGTGTTGATTTCAATCAATAATTCTTGTACAATTAAATCCAAAAACTGGATTAAGTTCAGAAGTAGATCTACTGGGATTGAACTGGGACTTATGTCATGACTAAGGGACAGCTCCTAGGGACTGGACTGTACCCAACACCCCGTATTAGGGATGAGGTCAAAAATAATTTGAGGTCACAAGAGAGCAGTTCTTCTCTTATGGTGTCCAAAACACCGTGGTTCTTCAAATATGATCAGCCAGATATGTGGGGTTACAACGTCTGGCCTGCTCACTGAATGCTCCGCAAGTCCTTGTTCGTGCATTGTTGCTCCAGCAGGAGTGGGCAGACCCAAGAGATGTTCCAATTTCTGTGGTGCTGCCTCTCCAAACACAGTAGTGTCCTGATCTGTTTCCAGGTAGCTCCACTTATGCAAGGAAACTTAGATCGGCCATCCTGGTTCTCAATCTGTTGAGGATCGGCCATTCAGCCATGAGGAGTAGCTCCAGGGGAGATGCTCACAAGGTCAATCCATAGATGTTACTGGTTGGATGGCCAAGTCTTTCTTCACAAGGCGACTCTCTTCAGCTCCTTAGAGACTGTTTCAAGGGTGGGGACTTGCTTAAGTGAAACTCTTGGTTTTAAGGCGGTTGGCAGATCGGTATCTGTCCAGACATAGGGTGCTTCAAATTAGGATACTTTGCAGCTACGCTCTTGCATGCTCGCTCCGCTGGATGTATGGTGAGCAATCCTGCTTAGGATGTATAAGTTTTTGGTTGGTGTTGGACGGAGGACATCTGGATTAAGCGGCAGGAGGATTAATGCTGAATCAAGGCTTCTTTGGCATGGGTTGATCTTTCCCATACCAGGGCAAGCATACTCTGCAATGGAGTAGCACAGGGCCAAGTGCCGTCGATCTTAGGGTATGTGGGCAAGCAGCCCATCTTGTGCCGTGAGTTTGTTCAAGATGTTATGCCGTGAACATACTTTACTCTAAGTTCTTCTTTCCCATTTCAGCGATGTGGGTCTTATAAGAGAGAAAGAGTGCGGTCCAAAGAGTAAACGCCTAGGTAGACAGGGTTTCACAGTGCTCTCCCTTGTGGGTAGACCATTCTTGAGCCTACGCCACGGCTTTCTTCGCTCCTAGTGAACAAAGAAACATCCGGTTTGCAGCAATCCGCGGATAAGGCTCAAGTCCTTCAGACTCTGGGTATGAATCTCCGGGCGTCTTGTTCCCTTAGTTGGGCAAATGTGTCATAGTTATGGGGTTCTGGAGCAACTCTCTTCACGTTCTGATCCAGGTCATCAGTGAATCCTGCCAGTCTGATGTCCTGTAGTTAAAGGGGACACTTAAAAAGGGCACTGTTTGGTCTTTACTGCAGCGTTGACTTCGATACCGATTGGTCGATGTTGAGTTAGTGGAAACAGGGATCCAGAACAATCTTGTACACAGGTTAGAGTAGAGATGTTTTTACTAACAATAGCTAGATCAGGGTTTGTAACCTTTCTTCCAACGGGCGCTATGAAATGATGGCGGCAGCTAGAGGCGGAAGGAGACGAGATGTTGGACTGTCTATCCTTCTTTAGGACAGCTTGACCGTCTTTGTTAGTTTCATTGTAGCCCCTTGGGTACTTGGCTGTTGAAGCCACCAATGAAGAAGTGAGGTTTGGTGGAACATGGAATTCCCCAAGGCTGAGGAGGGGTGATTGAAGTCTACTGATGAGGTTGTAGATGGATGCTAAACTATGACAGAGCTTAAGCTCATGTGAGTGAGGGACTCAATGGTGTTGGTCATCAGACATTGAGGTTGCTCCTACTGTAGTCCTGTTTCACATATATAGCACTTCAGTATTGTCGATGTGGGTCTCTCGATGGCCAAGGACCATTCCTGGTAGGTTGTTGGGCGGTGGGGTTGGTTATGGATTTCCTCTGTGGGTTTCCTGCAGACATTAAGACATTCGCATTGGAGATTATTACACAAATCAGCAATGATGTTACTTTTGCATTGGAAAGCCCCTCCACATTCAATGACGATATAGTCAAGGCAGGCCTTAGAAAAGGCCTTCGCTGAGATCTAGTCATGATATGGGTATACTTAAGAAATTTATGTTAAAGGAAAACAGTGTTGGTGTTGTAGAGAGTAGTTAACCTGCCTTGGCAGTTCACGAACAGTTACTAGTTTACTAACAGTTTATAGTTAATAACAGGGGAGACCACAGGATGGTCTCTAACCCTTTTCCTCCCCATGAGCAGTTAATAAGCAGTCAATGACAGGTTGTTAAGAAGGGCCCATTGACATTCCCCACAAGGGAGGCCAATTGTCATTGTTTGGTAATGGTGTGGAATGAAGGGGAGCCAGCCACATGTCATTAGTGATCAACTTGCTTAGAAAATTTATAGGATCAATGAAGAATGAGGCCTACTGCCATTAGTACTGGCTGTACCTCTTGAATATCTTGAGGACGTCAGCACGATACTTTTAATGAATAAGCCGAGCCTAGTTCTAGGGCAACTACGGCCATATTAGCCAGGGAGGATTGCAAGTTCAACCTTTCTAGTTTAATGCTATAAATTGCCTGTATTAACTTCAATCTTGTGGGGGGGGGGGGGACAAAGTTACTACCTATACCTTGTACTACAGGAACGTGCTTGAGTCAATACCTCTCTTTCAGTTGAAACCTCAGCTCCAAAGACCCACAATCAGCCAATAGCAGGTCGCCGACCCCCCCCCCATTTTATTGTAAAATTTAGGGGACTTTAGAAATCACATTTCCGTATGTGTATGTATATCCAGTATTGTTGAAATTTTGTATTTGTTCTCTTTTTCCTGCCCAAACGCTTGGACCAATGGTAGCCCAAACTTGCTCCGAAGAACCATGGCCCCAGGTTCATATGGTGAGGTACTCTACTTGGGTGAGAGGTTCATGTGGGTTGGGATTAGGGATTCTTTGAAAATTCTATAACTCCTTTTTCTGCCACAAATCAAAATGCTACAACCCAAAACTGGTCAGGATAAGCAATGCCCCACGGCCCATGAGGTTTACACAGATTGGGTCAAAAGGGTTTAGGTGAGGGGATTAAAGTGGCATTCTGTCATTTTCACATTTCTGACGTGGTACATGTGCAAATCTTAAACATGTTCTCTGCATTAAACTGATTTCAATATAATAACATTTACAAAAAAAAGACCAAATTTGGTTCAAAATGTGGTCTGAAGACCCACCCCTAAAAATTTGAAATCCCAAATCAGAGTCGGAGCCCGCACTCTTGAGATCTTAAAAGCAAGAAGAGCACATTTTTTGGAAGGAGCGCCCCCAATTTTTCAAAAAAATTGCGATTTTTACATGGTTGCATAGGTACTGGCTAGGTAACTATACCTATATGATGTCAGCGCGAAAAATGTCTGTGTCTCACAAACGAGGAATTTTGTAATTAGAATAATTATTATCGGAGATCTCCGATAATAATTCAAACGGTGCTGCACTGCCTTCCAATGTGATATAGCGCCAGTACGTGTCTACGCTATACATTAGGGTTGTATTGGTCGGACGTCAGTAGAGGTTTATTTTCACGAGGTGGCACTATTTCATCATGGACGGACATAAACTAGAATTTCCAGCTCTTGCCAATCTCGGATCCCAATTCTAATTAAAAAATGCTTATTTTATGATAAATACGCAATTTTTTAGCATTCCGTTCGCAGGTAAGTAATATCCTAGACAATTACCAACGTAACTGTGCCACAAAATATCAAATTTGAAACTCGGGGGGGTGCTCTAAAAAATGTGCCATTATTCTTTAAGGGGGCACATACATAAAAAAAATGTATAAAAAAAGAAACAGTTGGATGCCGTCTATCCAGGGCTTTCAAAGAACTAAACAGTAAGTAAGTGTTGATACTAAGTTACTGCACCAAATTGTTTTCTGCTTCTGTCATGTTAACCTCTGTTCATTCTTAGCTGTAAATGTGTGTAAGGAGTATCTTCAATTTAATCAGCACGGTAAGTTCAGTTCAACGACACCATCTATGATTTCCGTTGCATAACCACTGTGTGCCCTTCACCATATCCCTCCCTGCCGTTAACGGCCAGGACCCAACTAAATCCAATCATTCCAATTTGCCGGATTTTGCAATCGATTTGGTGTCCTGACTCTCACTTACGAGGTGAAAAGACACTTATGAGCCCCAAACCATAGATCCTAGCCAATCAGAGTTAGTAAGAAAAACCCCAGGAAAAGTGCGCTTGTACATGTGGATTCCACCGTGAAAATCCAGTAATACTTTCTTTATTGAACTTGATTGATGTGCCCTGTATTGGATTTCCGTAACCTGTGCTATATACAAGTAGTTGCTGATTCATAATCATAATATTTTATGATATTATTTGTAGATCAGGGAAATGAAAGTAGACGAACTGGAATGAACACCACTACCACAATATGATTGGGATATTTTGTGTCTGATTTTTTAGACATATTTCTCTAAGCTGAGGAAATAAATTATTTAACATTTTTTAATATCTGACCAATGCCTTGTCTTCTATCATATTATAGGTCAAAAAAAATGAGGGGCAATGAAGGATGCCATCTCAATATTGTGATTTTCAACAGTCATCCCTTGTGTACGTAATCACTTCAGCCAGACCAAGGGCCGAGTGGCATAACCAGAGGGGAAGGGGAAGGGGAGGAAGGTTCCCCCTTGTGGGGAAGCACCCATTACCCGGTGGAATTAGTGATTTCTGCCATTTGAGACCAAATTTGCTAGTGAAAAAACATTGGTCTATAAGCCCTTTAACAATTGTCAGATTCAAGATGGCTTGTGGGTAATATCCAGCGACTCTTTTTGTAGAATAAACAAAACAAGGCACTACTGAACAATTTCAATGTGAGTGAACTTTGAGAGTTTCACAAAATACTTAAAATAGGGTTTTAAAACAGATTGATCTTTTCATGTGGTAATGTCATATCAACGGTAACGCTGTCTAAAAAAAGGTACAATCAAAACCGATTGTTTTTTTTTCACTATGATTATCCCATCATAAGTAAGTAGTTTTGTACATCGCATTAAAGAGAATAAGAACCAGGATTTCCAGGGATTATTTTGATTCATCTCATTTGATTGTTTCAATCCAAGTAACTCCAGTTTACTGCGGGAAAAACAAAAATCGAGTTAGTTTGTGGCCACTTTATGGTTGGCTTGAGTGACAAACGGGGAACGAATTGTTAACATAAGTTAATCAAACTTGAACAGATATGCAAAGCTTTAAAAAGGATTAACTTCATAAAGAAACTCTTAAAAGATACGAAAACCAGTACGAAATGGGGATGGAAGTTATGTCCAGGTAAGTCGGGCTTTAAGAGAACATTTTGTTATGACGTCTCGTATACGCATACGCCAAAATTAAATGAGCCTGGTGCACAAGTGAGCTGATTTTATATTATACGATTTAATGTTGTAATGGTTCAAGAATTGGTAGTCCAAAACATCATTATATATATAGTAAAATTACACAATTACACACAATATGTGAATACTTATCTGCCTCAAAATGTCCACTAATGTCCAGAAGAAGCGTTGCAGTTCAACTATGACATGTCCTCACAGCAAAGACTTCAAAGACAGCGCACAAAGTTCATACAAAACTCCTCAGGAATTTATATTCCAAGGGGATCTTCTCATCAGTCCTGAATGTAATCTTGTCCAGCAGTCAAAGACGGC